>CADDXX010000571.1:480172-490887 GCA_902810485.1 Alauda arvensis
CTATTCAGAGCTCTCCTGTGTGTGCATCCAAATGATTGCATTCCCTGCATCATCACAGGTCTGTGTTGATTCACTTCTATTTTATGGCTCCTAACAGAATTTCTCATTTGTTGTCTATGTGCTATTTTCCAACAGGCCCACTTTGTTTGAGCAAGCCCAGCACAGGGAGGGCAATATTTCCAGTATTTCCCAGCTCAGCCCTGTCCAAATCCTGCCCTCCTCTGCCAGTGTCCATGCTCCTTGCAGGGTTCATCAAAGCTGCTTTCACTTCCAGGGTGTTGATGGAAATGTTGAATAGCAATGAGGTAYTGAAATCACACTGTGATTTTAAGTGAAGAGTCCTAACAAAGAAAGCTGATTTGGTCAAATTGCAGGCACTCAGCAATGGATGGTCAGCCCTGGATGTGGGCATTAAATGCACTCCTGTCCCCTGATTGCCTGATTGCTTGCAATCTCTCCAGCTTTGCCCAGGAGCTGCAGTCAGGCTGATTTGTGAGGTTTGCCAGGTTGTCATGTCTGCAGGTTTGAAATGTTTGTCCCCAGTGGGTGCTGCCTTTTCAGGTCAGGGGAATGAGAGTTCTCTCTCATCCTCAGCCTCTTTCCTTCCCAGAGAGGGAGCAGATGGTTTTATGGGGCACCTGGTCCCCTTTCTGCATCATTTTCAACAATGCCACCTCCCCTGCACAGGTTGCCAGGAATTAAAACAAACCAAAAAAAACCCCAAAAAACCAAAAAGCCCCAAATTTTAAAAACACTGGAGTGGAGGTTTTGTTGGCTTGACAGTCCACCATCTGCCAGTTCTTCTGTGTATAACTGGAGAGCCAACCCCCACACCTGCAGCATAAGCTTGAGTTTGAGAAGCAGGGTGGAAGGATGAGCTGGGAGTGTGAGGATGCAGCTTGCAGAGAGCTCAGAGCAGACGTTTCCCAGGGCAGGACCCCAGAGCTCCTGGGGAGGCTGCACCCAGCCTGGGGCTGCACTGAGCTGCATTGGSATGAGGAGATGCAGCTCTCTCCCATGGAGATGTCCCCAGCAGCATGGGGGAGGCTTGTGAGATCCAAGAGTCTTTTCAGAAGCAGCGTTTGCCCTCCCAGCTCCTGCAGCAGCAGCAGTTCCTCGCTGTTGTTTTACCCAGGGAGAGATCCTGGTGCTGCTGAGTGTTGCTGTGGTGACAAATGAGCTTTTAATGCCACCTGCTGTAAACAGCTGGAGTTAAAACAACCATGAGCAGGGGCTCTTCAGACCATCAGCATTTGCTTTTTTGCAATGAGGATGCTTTTATCTTTGGAGAAGCAGAGGGAGCCTTAAACTGCAAGGAATACACAATCCATGCACAGGGATGGGCTGGGAACTTTAAAAATTAAAAGAAACACTGCTTTAAGGATTTTATACTAAATCAGGTTGCTTCTCAAGCGGCATAAAAGGACATTTTCAAGATAAATTTGGGAGAACAGTCTCACTAAACATTTCTAAGTGGCTCTAAACTGTCTGTGCATTGCATTTGCTGCCTTCCTCAGTGATCACTTCAGTAAATCTGTTCCCTAACCAACGTCTCAGTGCCAAAGTCGAAGGAGCTTCTGTGAAAGCAGCAGTGACATCTTGTGGCCCTTTCCAAGAGACCCGAGCTCCATCCTGCATTCCCTGGCACCCAGGGCTCTGCTCTGCTCTGCCTCTGCACAAACACACTGGACACAGCAGGGTTTGTGCAGAGGAAGAGCAGGCAGCTCACAGCATTCCCCCTCCTGTGCTCCCCAAGCACAGAGATCCATCCCTTTCCCTGTTTTATCCAGCTTATCCTGTCAGATCTCCTTGGGGTGGGAGGGGAGAGTTGAGATCTTCACTGATTTCCATTTTTGAGTCTCCTCTCACTGTTAATTTAACTCTTCTCTGGGGTCCTGCACCTTTGAATTGGGCACTCCAGGTGAGCTGGCCATGCTCCCTCTACAGGCACCTCCCAGGGGGAATCCTCATCCCAAACACCAGTTTTAGGAGATGAGTGATGCTGGAGGTTGCTGCCTTTCTGCAGGTCACAGCTGGGGAAGGTGGCTGAGTCCCAGTCCCTGGGGGAGTTTGAAGGACACGTGGTTTGGTGGTGAGGGACCTGGTTTGGTGCTGGACCTGGCAGAGCTGGGTCAAGGATTGCTGTCACTCCTAAAGGTCTTTTCCAGCATGAGTGACTCTGTTTCATGGGCTGCAGAGAGCCAAGGACTTGCTGGCTGCTCCAGAACAAAAAAAACTCCCTTCTAACAGGCTGAATGAGTTGTGATGGGGCCCTTTTTTTCCACCCTTCCATCCTGGGAACAAAGGTGGTGATAACTTCTCATGCAAAAGTTGTTTGGAAATCTGCAGGGTTTGGACTTTTCCTCCTAGAAAGATGCAAGCTCAGTGAAAATATACTTTTTTCTTATGGAAAACCTATCAATGTAACAATGTATTATTTCTTTTCAGTTCAGTAACACCATGAAGCAACATCTGAAGCTCTTAACCTCTTAACTAGAATTTGAGTTCGACTTACAAATGTGACTCAAAAAATTATTTTTATCTGCCTTGATTTCTTTTTTTTAATTGAAAGATTGCAAAAATCAGTTTGTTTTTGTTCTGATTACCTCCCAGGTYATGATGGTTATCATATCTTTCAGCTAGTGCTCAAATGCTGTAGCTTTTAATGATCCTTTCCTGCTGGCTTTGTGATACTCTTCCTCATGTCAGCATCCTTTGGCAGAAGTTCATCACTGGATTTGCTCATCAGCCGTGTTAGACCCTGCCTGTAACACCCTTGCCTTCTTCCTTCAGCACCAGTGGCACCCAAAATTACCTCTGTGGAATATTACAACCACCTGTTGTACGTCACCTGGACCTATGGAGGAGATGGCCCTGACCTCTCTCACTCCAGGATGCTGCACTGGATGGTGGTTGCAGAGGGAAAGAAAAAAATCAAGAAGAGTGTAAGTATCAGTGTGGAAGGTGGGTGGTGGTCATTTCTTTGGGCTTTTTGCTTGTTTGRGGTTTTTTGTTTGTTTTGGGGTTTTGGTTTGATTTTTTGGGGGTTTTTTKGGGGTATTTTTGGTTWTTGGGTGGGTGGGTTTTTGGCTGGTTGTTTTCCTGAGCTGGTAACTCAGAAAAACTTTGACTACTCTGATAACTTTGTACTACTGAGTTCCAGCAAGTCTGGTAGAAGGCAAACTTCTACCAAATGACTTTGGTAAAAGTTCTTTCCCAGTGTTAGCATGCACTTCCAGAGACCTGAGCTCTCAAAACATCCACAGGACAAAGTGTTTCTGCAGTGAAGGTGTTGATAATTTACATAAATTTAAAAGAGCTTAAAAACTTCTCAGCTTCAGACAGTAAAATGTAAAGGGTATTCTTATATACAGGTATGGGATTTTCCATTTTTATTTATTAATAAACAGGTTTTTTAGTTTTTTTAGTTCATTGAAGTAAACTGCACCTGAGTTTTTTTAGTTCATTGAAGTACTGTTGCTTCCCATTTTCTGACTTTGTAGATTTTGTAAATATTGTAGATTAAATAAATATGCAATAAACATTTCATATGAACATGTAAATGAATTAAAACCAAAACTGAATATGTCATTTTAGATTAAACAAAAGATTAAAAGTTGAGGGCATCTACAATATAGTATGTCTATAAATAAATCTTTAAAGCTTTAGGGATGTCTTCACATGTGTTTGTGTTTGTATTCCTTGCAAGACAAGRGAACCCAGGGGGTTTTCTTTAGGAAAACCCTGCAAAAACTTAACTATTTATTGCAAACTGTTATGGTTCTGTTTATATGGATAAATATGGGTACAGACCTGCAGGCATCACACCTGTTCTCCCAAGCTTTGTTAGCCACTTTCAGAAACTGTTTCCTTTCAAACTCACACTATATTACAATACCAGAATATAATTATATTATGATTATGGTTGTTTTTCATGTGGCAATATTAAAATAAATAGGTAATACTGTCAGACGTTGCTTTTTTCTTCGTGCTGCCTGTGGATTTCCCAAGACTCCACAGAAGCTGGTCAGTTTTTGGAGAAGCCATGAAAATTCTGTGCAAAGCCCCGTTGGACTTTATTGAGAACCATCAGTTTCTCTTGCATCTGAAAGTTTCAGAACTAAGAGAATTAAGTGATGATGAAAACCAGCACGAGATTCCTGAGTGGGCCCTTTATAGATAGTCCAGAAGTGCTCTGAAAACAGTGTGTGCAGAGTTCTGCATCCWTCTCCATGACTCTGCAGAAATGGGAACATTGCCCTAAAATGAAAGGAAGAAGTTATTTACTGTCAGTGTTTTGAGACTCAGCTCAGTTTTGGATCTGGTTTAGAACTTGCAGGTGATTGAAGTCAGACCCTGAGATCTGTTGTCAATTCAACAGGTCTCCAAGAGGTGCTAGACTTGCCCAGATGGATTTAATTTTCAGGTCTGTGGGATATACAAAGGCTTGCCTACACATGGCTTGTGTGCTCTTTTTTGAGGTGTCTAACCTGATTTAAATTCCTCTAAAATCGACTCAACTCCATGGCTTGTTTAGCATTYTGCACAACTTGAGGAATCTGGATGCTCTCAGTGGTGTGAGGGAGAATTTCTTTTTCTTCCCTTAAATTTTCACTGGGCACATGGCAAGTGCAGCCTAAAATTGTCTCCCTTTTTGCTCTTCTGGTTTCGTGGTGAACTGGGTGATGTCACGAGCCTGGAGCACACAGAAGGCACCTGCTGTGATGCACAGGACTTTCTCTGCAGTGCTTTCAGTGGTCCATTTTACCATTAACAGTGCTTTGCATGGTTGGTGTCTCTTGCTTGCTCAGGTGACACGCAATGTGATGACTGCAGTGCTGAGCCTGCCTCCAGGGGACATCTACAACCTCTCTGTGACTGCCTGCACCGAAAGAGGCAGCAACACTTCCATGCCCCAGCTTGTGAAACTGGGTAAGAAGTGCTTGTTTGTCAATTATTAACTCACCCCACTCATTTGGCTGTAAGGTAACTCTGTCAGCAGGTGCAGCACCTTCCCCTATTTCAGTTATGAACCTGTGAGCCCATTTCTTTTGCAAAGCTGCAATTTTCACCTCACCCTGCTGTGAAGATTGTGTCATGCCTCTGTGTGAGGCTGCTCTCCTAAAATGGTTTTGCTCAAGAGGAGCAAGAGTGGCAAAATCTGACTGTAAGTGGAAGTGGGAGAGTGGAAATCACTCAGGGCCTTGCTGAGAGAACAAGTCAACTTCATGGTTGCTTGCCTAAGGTCTTGGACACATGTAGGTTTTGAGAATGGCAACTCAGGCTTCACAATKGAATTTTCACTGAAAAGCAGATCCTTGCTTTCTACCTTTGTTTCTGACAAGCCTATTTCTACATCTCTCTTGGTCTGCTTTCCTGTCTCCCCTCCTTTCTCCCTGGACATCTACAAAGTCTTTCAACACCAAAAACTTACCCTTAAACACAAATTAATGATAGCAATCTCTATAAAAATAGTCAGGYTCATAAATGTGGGACCCAGCTTCATTTTAAGAGAAATGTGTGTCATAGAATCATAGAAGCAAAAGAAAACTTGAGGGCTTGATCCTTAATATAAGAGTTTCAAATATAACTTTCTATCTACTATCTTTCTTTACTTGGGAGGAGGACTGGACACTGCACCATTTTACCTTAGAGAAGTTTTAGCTCTCTTTTGAATATATGTGGAGTTGTTGAGCCCTAGGTACCTAAAACACTGAMATTTCCAAGTGCACCAAACTGCTKTTACAGGCATYAGCTCCACTGAGAGGGTGGGTGAGGMAGRGTTTGYAATTTCAGAGTGGATTATCCTCTCTACATGAATAATAATCCTTTTGTGAGTTGAGTCACCATGAGAGAAGTTAATTTAAATTGAGTAGTTTCCAATTGGATTAGAGGTTTTGGAACAACCATTGTCCCAACAACCATGTCATGTTTCTCAGAATTCTCACTCATGGTGCTGAGGCAAACATCACAGGCACAATGATCTGAAGTTCTTGCAGCTCTTCTTACCAAAGGCAATATTTGAAAGATGTAGACAAATTCCATGAGTTCCCTTTTCCCTGTGCAAACCACATCCCCTGTTTTCCCCATGCCTCGTGCCTGTGCAGTTTCCTGTGTGTCCTTGTTCCTGTGAATGTGTGGGGGGAGTTATCACCCCCTGCTGCCATTGCCCAAATATTTTAGGGTGCCATTTCAAACCCCCAGCTGGCTTTGGCTTTCAGGCAGATGCACAAGCCTTATTCATGCTGAGCACCCCACAGCAGGCTCGGATCTTCCTGTTCTTTCCCTATGCAGGGGCACTCTTTTTGAGCTTGGGTGAGTATTTCGCCCTTAAGTGACAGCAAAGAAAAAGTGGGATAAATTCCATTCCAATGAATTCCTTTTAGACTTTTGTGCATGGGGTTTTCTGTTGGATGGAGTTTGATTATTTTTTTTCCCCTTTATGATGTTTGAACTTTGAATGGACACAAGTGGGGATGTTTTTGCCAGAGGTTTTCCCTCTCTCTGTTCCTGAGGGGAGCAATGGGAGTTGTAATTAGCAGCAGAGGGAACTGACTCTAAGTGATAGACGACTCAGCACTTGGCAGCCACTTAGGCACTGCTGCCAAATGTTCTTCCCTCCATGATGTTTGCTTCATCCTGGCAGCATTCCACCTGCAGGAAAATCAAGCCATTTGCTGGAAGCAAGGGGAGGATTTGCTTGGGACGCTGCCCTAAATGCAAAGTTCGTGTTTTAATTGAGGTCATTATTTTTTACCTGGAGCCAGGGATGGAATGTGTCTGTGAGTCCAGGAGCAGATATCTGTGTAATTGTGGGAGAAGGACACTTTCTTGTGTGGCACTGGGGCAACATGTGCACTGCAAGCCCCGTGACACACGTGAATGTGCCTCAGTCCCTGCCCAGCTCCTCCCACAATGCCAATTTGGCTTGGGCAGACTCCAACCCCACAGCACAGATCTGATTCTTTCAGGATCAGATACCTCTCCAAAATGTCTGTAACTACTTGAGCAAGTCCCTTGTGCCAAGGTTCATGTGACAGCATCTCACAGAGKGAGGATAACAAATTATTTGTGAAAGGAAAAAAACAAAAAAGCCAGCCCAGAATGTTCTTGTGCATGACCCATTGTATGAAGTGTCAGAATCCTGAAAGGGGGTCACTGTTTGAGAATTACAGCTTTAATTAAACACAGAGCAGGAGATCTGAAAACTGTGCAGAACAACTCAGAAATGTACAACCCAAATTTTCTAGTCTGTGAAGGCAAAGCAGAAGTTCCCAGGAGGCCTGAGGTGTGGAAAGCYRGGGATTGCCAGGACCCASCATGTGCAGCCATCAGGATGAAAATCAGGATTAAACATYGSTATKCAAATAATACTGAGGAGGASAAGTATCTCTGATRTCAGCACTATGCTTAGGCTGTTTGCTCCTCTCCTGGTCCTCAAGGTTGCCCTGCTCTGTGCTTTCCATTCCCCAGGTTGGTTTGGGTTTGGTGACAGTGAGGGGTGACCTGCACAGGGGTGCAGAGGCAGGGAAGTGGCTCTGGAGGCAGCAGCCAAGGCCACTGGRTGTGGGGACAGGGGTGCTGAGTGCACCATCAGTGTTTCACAACATTCCTGATGCCAGCACTCCCAGGAGACCCTCCCTCCATCTACCACTCTTGTCATACTTGACAGGCTCTTGTATTTATTTTCATTTTGCCTATTGTCACTTCATCCAGCACAAAAACAATGAAAATCAAAATAATTAATTGAGGACCTCTGGAAATCTGGACCTCTGCATTCCTACAACACAGATGCAGTGTTAAATGTTAGCCAGAGGAAAAAAAATTGAAAAATAAAAGACTACAGKTTTTTTTTTAATGGTAATTGGCTAAATATTTTCTCTGCTGCAATAAAAGGAAACTAAGCAGTTTTTGCCTGTGGGAAGCTGCTTTTTTATAGTGTCCTGGGCAGGCCTTGTGAAGAAAAGCCTTCTCAGGCCAAATGTGTTGCTARCAGGTGGACAGTGATCTTTTCTGAAAGAGTTCCTGCTCACACTGTTCTATTAATGGAATCCACTGATCATCCTCAAGCAAGGGCTCTGCTGAGAGGGGAAGTGCAGTGAGGTAATTATCCTTCTGTCTGAATAGAGAAGGGTYCAAATAGAGAAGAAAAACCAACACACTTCATCATCTTCCCATTTTACAGGGGTAGTTTGTCATCATGAGAGGATTTACATTGGYAGACTTTATCTGAAGGAAATGAAAGATRGAAGGGCATCAGGCATTGCTTTCAGTTTTTTTCATTTTTCTCAGTTGTCTGGAAACTTAAAGATAAGCTTAATGAAAGGAGATTTTCCTCTTACACCAGAGCCAGCCCCTCCAAAATCRCTGTTTGCTGTCAACAAGACTCAGACCTCTGTGACTCTGCTGTGGGTGGAAGAAGGAGTAGCTGATTTCTTTGAAGTCTACTGCCAGCAGGCTGGGTCTGGCCAGGAAACAAAAGTCCAGGTATGTGTCTCTTCTTTGGTGTCCACTCTTCATCCCAGAATCAAACTTTTAAAAGCCAAACTACTAAAGCTGCACTTCAGATCCTAAAATATTTGCATTGTTTTGCAGTATTAAGGTTGACCTCTGTCTTATTGATGAGATTATGTAACTGGTTGGAGGGAAACTGTGTGCATCCAGCAGTGTCACAGGAATTGGCTGCAGGTGGAAATGGCTCTGATGCACTGTGCAAAACCTAACAGGACACAAAACTAAGGGAATGCCAGTGGGCAACAAGGGAAAAATGGTCAGGTGGCTTCATAAGCAATGGGGAAAATAGATGTGTTTAGATGCTATGAGATTTCTGATAGAGTATCTAATTATTTCTGGAATACTTAATTCCTRGTTTTGAGACCTGTTAACTGAAGTTCAGCAGGAGCTGCCTTGCTATTCAAAGACTACTTTTATGTGAATGTGGCTGCTCCTCATGCATTTCATCTCAGGGTATTTTCTTCAAGACCTACCCCCTGAGCCTCMCACATGAACCTCCTTTTCTGTCTGTCCAGCCAGGTACCTGTACTCAGCAGCCAATTTAAATCTATAGTTTTTAAATGGGCAATGCTGTTCAGTGAGAAATAGAGAGCAGAAGTAGTTTTAATTCCTTGACATTCAGTGCTGTGCAACCTGTGAGGTTTACTTTGTGCTTTAGCTGATGGAATAATGAATCACTCTAATTACATGCCACAAAACATTGTTCTCTCATGGGCACTGTGACATGGGATGGGGAATCATTCAGAAAGAAGTGAAAAATTACCTGYTTMAAYCACTGATTACCACAAAAGACTTGCACWCTCTTTAATCCTATGGAAGATCAGTCTGAGTTATTTAATATTCTTTTTTTAAATTGAGACAGACAATGACTAAAGAAAAATAAAAAGCTTAAATGCATTTTCACCTTTTGGATAGTTTAGATTCCGCATCCAAATTCCTGCTTTTTCACTGTGAATAGCAAAGGTTGTGAAGTTATTACCATCACTTGCCAGAGATCCAAAATAGTGATGGGATCAGGCAAGGAAAGCACCAGAGGAGTTACAGCTTCAGTTCAGAGCAGATCTGTTTTAAGAAGATCAGGAAAAGACTGCTTCATCTGGCAGATGCTTCAGTGGGTGTCTCCTTTGTTAACAGGAACATCTGGCACTGGATAATGCACAGAGGTTGTCACTCACTCCTCATTAGATTCAGCACTCTCTTTTCTGTCTCCATGAAAAACTGGGAAGGGCTCCTTTCTGAACTGCAGGAAGGGATGCTTTCCAAGGGGACTGGTGAAAATTCTTTGTGATTTTCCATGCTAATTCCATGAACATTTCTGTCCCTTTCCTGCATCTTTAAGTCAGTGGAGTGAAAAGCAGCAGCTTTCCCATTTTGGACATCTTGGATTTGAGTTGACTAATTTAAATTTCCCAGGGGGGAAAATGGAAACACCCAACCAAGTCCCTTTTCCAAAGTGTGGCTCCTCCTCTCAGCTCAGGCAATAAAAATCCCTTCCCTTCCACTCATGTCCATGTGATTTCATCTGCCTCAGAATTGTTCTGCAACAGGAGTCCAGTTCAGAATTGGGCCATGACTGACAAGAGGYTCTTGCAGATATCCAGTGCTTGGGACTTGTTGCAGCATCTTGTATTCCCCATCTGGGGTGGGTTCATTCATAAAACTTSTCAGCATTTAAAATCCACAAAAGTGTTCACAAGGGTCATAGTAATTAACACATTGTATAAATATGTTATATAACAATATATAATAACAATATAACAATAAATATTGTTATGTAGAGTGTCTGCCAGCCAGAAAAACTGAGGTGTAGGGTGTTTTATCATAATTATTGACAAAAAACTCTGTTCTTAGCTTTGTTTTTCACCTTGGCCACTCAAAAGGGCTCACAGGTCTCCACAGTCAGAGGAGCTGCCTCAGAGGCAGAGATGACATGCATTCAAATCAGAATTGTGACTTCATCCATGGCAGAGGTTGTGACTGCCTTGGCTGTTCTTTGAATAAAAACAACTTGGTTTTCCTCCTACCTGTGTGGCTTAGAAACCAGAGCTCATGAGCTGTGCCCACCTCTGGCACGACCTGGAGGTCACTTTCCCCTTCCAAGTGTGTGCCTGACCAACCCACTCTGGGGCCCTTCCCTTCCCTTCCCTTCCCTTCCCTTCCCTTCCCTTCCCTTCCCTTCCCTTCCCTTCCCTTCCCTTCCC
>CADDXX010000571.1:491132-506810 GCA_902810485.1 Alauda arvensis
CCCCAGTTCCTCTCCCCTTTCCTGCCACACCATCTGCCTGTTGTCCTGGTTACCTTTCCTGTGTCCCACAGTGCTGATTCCTCTCACCAGCTCTGACTTTGGGTGCCAGATGTTYGTGCTCTTGCATTTTTTACAAGGGAGAGACAAACCCCTCTGTGTCTGTGTGTGCTTTCCCCCATGTCTGCAGGAGCCTGTCACAGTCTCTTCMCACGTTGTGACCATTTCCAGCCTGCTCCCTGCCACTTCCTACAACTGCAGTGTGACCACCTTCAGCCACAACAGCCCCAGYGTCCCCACGTTCATCGCCGTTTCCACCATGGGTAAGCAAAGCAGCTCTTCCCTGCTTTCTTCTTCTTCTTCTTCTTCTCCTTCCTCATCCAGCTGCATCTGTTTCCCCTTGCTCTGTAATGCTGGCTCCAGGGGTTGTTTGTATCCATGGAAAAGCTGCCGGATGTGCATGGGGTGGGGGAGCAGCTTTGGGAAGCCCTTAGCAAAGGCCCCTTGGAAAATGTAAATTCAGTGGCTCAGGTCTGTTCTGGGTTTTGGAAATCAGGGTAGTTTGTAGTGTCAACACTAAACACCAGGGTACTGCTTGGTGATATTTCTGGAGAAAAATGTTTTCTCAGAGGAAAATCACATTCATAAGCTGTTAAGGCTTTCTGCATTCAGAAAAGAAGTAAGAGAGAAGAAAGGCCTGTGCAAGGATCTTCAGCAGTCRCAGCCAAAAGGCTCCTAAGGGAGGATCCCTGGGCATGKCATTTTCCAGAGTAATTAAGCAATTTCAACCCAGTATGTTACAAAACCCCAGCTTATTATTTTGCTTCTGGGTCAGAAAATGCATTGATTATTGTTGAGGAACAACTTCAGARTGGAAATGTGCTTTGGAGACATAGATGGTGATGATGAATATCTGTATTTTGTATTACCTTCACCATTTTCCCTTGTGTTACAAATGTCAGCTAAAAAGGAAAAAAAAAATCATAAATCAGAAAATGTTAAAGTTTAACAAAAACGCCAGAGTGAAGTCATTTCCCCAAAGAAACTTTCTAAGAGCAAAAGCTACTCAAACTCTCCCTTTATCTCCTGTGTAGATTTTTCTCTCTCTCTAGCCCTCCAGGCTCTTTGAGATAAGTTAAAAAAAAATAGCCTTATCAAAACTCGGGGAAAAACAAAACAAAATGAAAATGTCAGTGAACTGAATCACTGAGAGTCRTTTTCTGTGTGCACAGTCACTGAGATGAACCCCAACGTGGTGGTGATCTCCGTGTTGGCCATCCTCAGTATCCTCCTCATTGGGCTGCTGCTGGTCACTCTGGTTGTTCTCAGGAGAAAACACCTCCAAATGGCCAGGTAAGGCCAGATTGATGCTAATCACACCAAAAAACAGACAAGCACATCATGAAAATGGTTTCAGAGAGTGCTTTTGTGTGTGGGTGCTGCCTGAGGTGGTGAACAGGGTATTTTCAAGAGAGTTGTGGTGCTGCTGTTGGGCACCTCTTCTCCTTCTGGCTGCTTTCACTCTTGACCTGACTGACAAACCTCAACCTTTGCCTCATTTTGAGCTGTGCAGGATGGAGTCCATAAGTGCAGTCACTTATTGCAAGAGGGATTGTGTCAGGAACAACAAATGTTAATTAGGATCTGAGGCAAAYGGGCATGAGGCATCAAGGTTGTTTTTAAGTCTTTGATATGGTTTGGAACAGGAGATTCTCCCATATAAATAGATAATATTTTCTATAGAGTCTCTCTCTCCCACCATTTGCCAGYCTTCACCAATCATTTGTACCTTGTGAATATTGAAACTCAGTTTCATTTTCTAGGTGATCTTACCTGCAACAGTTCCCTTTGATGTGGGTTGKTGTGGCCTGTGTGAGCTGTGGAAGTTTCCCCAAACCCTTGATATTTGGTTTACCTACTGCTTTTGAAAGTGTCACAGAGTCTTTTTTAATTTATGGAATATATTTTATATTAATTCACTGTACTGTGTCAAGGAAGGAAATGATTTCATGTAAAAAACAAACTTACATTTAAAAAATCTTTTATTTAACAGCCTAGCAGATGCTGCATTTTGTGTGCTGTGTCTTGCCCATGCATTCCACACAACTGATGACCACATCACACGTATTTTTCAGATTACCTTTTTAAGAAAACCTTATGTGGTTTGTTCCTTTTACATGTAACTGGCTCTGTGAAAATCCCAGCTAAATTAATTCTCCTTCCTGCTTAATTACTGTGCAGCCAGCCCAAAGCTTTTTCTCTTCATCACTGCTTCTAGCCACAGAAGATAAACACCCCAGAAGGAAATTTAAAAAATAAATCCAGGAAGAAGCTGCAAGCAATTCTTTGCTTAAATCAAGAAAATAGTCAAGCTAGTTTATAATTCATAGCTGAAAATAATTTACTTGTGGTAAAGACTACTAGAATATTCAGGATTTTTTTTTTCTTTTCCCTGCAGTTATTTTCGTAACTGAAAATTACCCATAATTATCCTGTAAAAAGGACACAATTAAACAACTTCTCCTTAGAGTGGGAACAGTGAATATTTAGTATAGAAAGGTAAATATTTAACCTGTGTACTGAGGCCAGAAACACAAATCTGGACAGAAGATAAAGGTCTATTTGAGAATTTCATTCTTTTGAGGCATTTTTAGGCAATTTGATCTCAGGTGGTGTTGAACATTTATTGGTTTTGGACAACAAGGTTAAGGGGGTTTAGTTATGTTCATTACAGATTATCTCAGAGCTACTCACAAGTGTGAGTGTTCAGCTCTTCCCTGCAACTCCAAGAGTTCTCTGTTAAATCAAACTCTTTGCAAGTGTTGTGAATCCAAAAATWGTAACTTTTTACCTGATGGTCTTCCACACAGGGAGTGTGGGGCTGGSACCTTTGTGAATTTTGCATCTCTGGAGAGAGATGGAAAGCTCCCCTATAACTGGTGAGTGTTTGAAGCAAAGCTTATGTTTTCTCCCCCATCTCTGCTTTTTGGCAAATGTTATCTGTAATCTTGGAGTGCTTATTCTTTGTGTCATTGCTGTGCCTCGTTAGATAGAACTACTAGTCTTGTTAATTTTGTAGTTTATTTCTTGAATGATGACTGAAGACATGCATCCTGTCACCTGCTATTTTTAATAGGCAATGATGTATTTTCATGGCAGCCAAGTTGCATAGATGTGTTTTGGGAAGATTTTTTTTTTTTTTGCCTTTCTCTTACAGCCTTATCTCCTAAAATAACACAACTGTAAACCTGGATCTATAAATTCATTAGCACTTCCATGCATTTACATCCAGGAGTAAGCTTATTTATAGATGACTAATTACCAACTGTCTTCATACAATGCTTTTAATTAATAAATATAATAAATTAATTAAGTTACAAGACGAGGACAAGCCAACTCAAATATATACTGTAACTGAATGTTCAGTGCTGCTAAAAAAAATAACAACAAAAAAACCCCTAAATACATCTTGCTGATCTAGAAAATCACCTGCAAGAGTTGCAGGCCCTGATATGGACTCTAAACCATCACTGCCATCAGCTGAGGAGAAGTATTTGAACAAAGAAAATCTCTAGGATTGGCTTTTACAGAAGTAAAAGGCTCTGAGACCTGACTGGCACCAGTGTGGTCATTTCCATTCCTGTTTTGATAATCAAATGAAAGCATCCCTCAGCTTCTCTTGCTTGGACTGTATTAATGGCAAAAAAAGTCAGAAGATCAAACACTCGTGTTAATTAAATACCYAAGCTTGAATGAAATTATTAAACTRGAAACAGACATTATTAAAACCATAAAAGAWTTTTTTTTCCTTTTAATGTGAAGGAAATTARTAGGTTTGGATGTGAAAGTGAAGGTTCTTGTTGCTTGATTTAGTATATATGTATGTGTTTTTGTATGCATATATGTATACATACATAGATTAAGTTACAAAAATACAAACAGAGGAAAACATTCCTGCTTAATATATCCACAAATTTTTTGTAACTGAAGGCAGTTTGTCCTTACCTTATGGTCCTTTTTTTCCTCTGAGAGTTGTTTTGTGTGCCTCTGTTGTCTAATGTCAAGACCAGATTTGCAACCCATCAATGCAGCCAGGTGGGAAATATGGCCCTAAAAACAGAGRGAAGGATTGGCTCATTCCAGGGATSCACTCAGGGAGCTATGGGCACATCCACTAATTCCTAAGGGAAGCTCAGCAGAGTTTTCAGGATTTGAGCAATCTCTGCATCTTTATCTTTTAATTAAGTTGTTCCATATGCCTGAGCAGGATGTGAAAGTCTACATGATTGCAGAAAAAAAAGCCAGTATTGTGTTTATTAGGCAATTACATATTTTTCATAYGTTGAATAAAATCAATTGCTTTAGCTGTCAGAGCTCCTGACTGTGAATATAAATCAGTTTGCAAGTGTGTTAGCCAGTGATTTGATGAAGTGTGGAAAATTCTTGTGAGGATTGAAAATGAAAGAAGCCCAGGCTTGAATAATTCCTTCTGCCTGTGCAGRCAAGAGGATATAAAAGCCTCATGTGGAGTTTCTCAGAGGAAAGAGAAGTGTTCCAGCACCATCCTCACTTCCCTGTCCTGAGCCTAATGGAAACCTCTGTGGCACCAGAGATCTGTTCATGGAAAACCAAATTTCATCCCYAATCCAGCCCCACAGAAACTCAGACAACAAATGAGCCTCAAGGCTCTGCCCCTGCAGTTGTTGGGGTTCATGATTGACCAGAAAGGGCTCTTTGCCTCTGGCTGAGCCACACAATTCCTACCAAAGCCTGGGGAAGGTGCCCTGCAGAAAATGCACTGCCTGTTTCCTCTASAGCAGCAGAACTCATTAAAGCAYAGCTTGGAGTTGTCTCTGCWTGGGCAGAAGATTTSCTCACTGGCTGGCAGATTGRGATTAGAGRTGATWACTTTTGACATGAYTTATTTATCAGGGAAAGCACAGTGYCYACCAGCTTCATCAGAGCCAAGGGTACWGAACAAGGAAATGTTGTGTTTCCTCTTTAGAACAGCTGCACAAGGATGGCATCACTTTTAAGGCAGCAGATTTTCTGATAGGAAAAAAGCACACTGAGGGTGTATTTGACTAAAAAAACCCCAAAAAAACTTCTAGTGGAGCCGAATTTGATAAAGTTTCATGAGTTTTTCATATTTGCAAAGTACCTGGAGCTCATTTTCACCAATAGGCAGAATGGACCTGAGTGGGTTTCCTGAATTAATGCACAGCAGAACCTGGTAAACAGCTTGCAAATACAGAAGTTTAGAATGATTTTGTACTCGTATTTCCTTTAGCCACAGTAAATTCTGCTGTGGGTAGTTATTCACAGTTAGAAGAACTGTTCAAGCAAAGTTTAGCTGAAAACCTACAGAATTTAAGGGACTCTGCAAAATGTTATGGGGATGCCTTGAGAAATCTGACTCAATAGAGGGTATGAGGAGACATTGGAAGCATCTGAATTTATCTCCAATATAGATCTTCTGATATCCACAGGATCACTTGCAGGAACAAATGTGGGAGATTATCCTACCTGTATGTGATAAAAGCAAAGCAAATCAGTACTGAATATCTCAAAACATTGAAAATACTACCTATGCAATGGCTGGATAKCTGTCAATGATATTTTCCTACCCACTTTACTCTCTGAAAATTAGGAATAGCAAGCCTGAATCAATATGAAAAGACATATTTATTTTGACCATATAGAATTTTGTGTTGCATAGCTGAAAATCCTGCAGGTTGAGGAGTAGAAATTCTGGGGATGCTAATAATAATAATAATATTCTTAGGAAGTAAGAAGTAGGATTCATGAGTTTAGCTGATTTTTAAAGTAGAATTTGCTGATCTCCTGATTTCTGTTTGTCTTACTAACTCTCCTCACTTTTTCATCTTTATGTATGTTATTTATTAATGCTCACAGGCGTAGAAGTGTATTTGCTTTCCTAACTCTGCTACCCTCATGCCTTTGGACTGATTATCTTTTGGCATTTTATGTTAATCCTTGGTAAGTGATTTACTTGTTTTTCCATATGCAGTGTGTGAACAATGTGAATTTCTATGACATGAGGAATGTGTGGTACCTTTGTTCTTAAATGGGGCAAAGCTTTTTAAGAGATCATTTTCTGGAACATGGACTGGCGAGGATGTGGGTATCAAAGTATTTGCTACCCTGCTTCATCTGGTTTGTCTCTTTATGCTCCAACCCATCCTGGTATTAAAAAGCTCATCTTACAGTGGTCATCATATCCATCTCATTGCTGTCTTTGCCATTTTTGCTGCTTCATTCTGAGTCCTGGCTTCTTCTGTCCTGGTTATTTACGTGTTCATTGCCTGGCACTGACTTCTGCTGCTGCTGTTCTATTACTAAAATGGCCTGATCCTGCCCCACCTGTGTGGTGTGTGATGTCCAGTACATTTGTTCTTCAGAGGTGCTCTTATGCTCTCCAGACCTCAGTGAAAGTTTTGCTTTTGAAAAAAAACCAAAAAAAACCCCAGTTCACTGAGAATGGATACAACTAGGAATCCCAAAGAATAAAAAACAGAGTCAGTGTGCACAKCTCACTGTGTATGTGTGCATATTTAATACTTTAGTCTGTAAATAATTTGTAAGGATTTAGTAAAGACCTGATTGTTTTCTTGAGGATGCCTAACAAAGCCACTCATCCACATCTCATTGTGTGTGTGTATAAATTTAATGTTTTGGTCTGTAAATAATTTSTAAGGATTTAGTAAACACAAGGTTTTCTTGAAAATACCTAACAAAGCCACTCATCTACTTAGAACCAGAATTGTTTTACAAACCACTTAGCAAATAATTAGAATTGACTRTGACCTAAAAATGCCTAATTCACATAAAGAAACTTAAGCTCCTGATGGTCTTGGGTCCAAGTTTTAGGGTTTTACAAAAACAGTGGTACAAAGGTTAAGATTTTATATCCCAGGCATTTTCCCTGGTTGTTACCATGAGGCACCAAAGCCTTTGCAGGCAGACACCAACATCTTCAGCACAGGGATTTTTGAGACTGATTTTCCTTGGGTTACAGTGGGTCTGTAGACAAACCCATCCAAATTTTCAGAGGGCCTGGAAATGAGAGTGTTTATGTAACCTTTTCAGAGATGGATCTTTCTTCAGAGGCTTCCCCTTCCATCAATCTACCTGTTTCAGTCTAGATGATTAAATTTACAGCAGCTGAAGTGGAATGAGATGAGATTAATCCCTCTCTTTGTGTTTTAATCTGTAGAGTAAATGGAATAACAGATGAAACACCAGCTAAGGTTTCAAATGCTTTTGTTGTGCCCACAAGTTGGTTTCAAATATTTATGAACATTCAGGAAACAATTGCAATGCTAAGAAACAAAGGCCTCTTGAGACTATCAAAGCACAGGAGATTCTTGCTGAGAAATGTATGCCAATCATTTGTTTTATTGCCTCTTGAAGTGTTCCTTGGAGAAGTGTTCTTAGAAGCATTCCCATCCTAAAGAGTATTTAGGTTTGTTTTTTTTTGTCTTTCCAAATTAATTCTTATGTGCCTGACATTTACCATAGTCACAGGGGATAGAGGTGTGTTGAATAATTTCGTGGAATTAACTTGAAGATTTCACTGGGAAAAAAATCTTTGAAGATGGAAAATAAATACCAGTCATTTAGGTGTACAGTACATATGAATGTACAGATAACATGATAGGCTGAAGAGGTTTATAATATTTAATCTCCACATTAATAGGAAACTGCTAGTGCCATAGCTCTTGTTAATTTTGCAGGCAAAGCTCCTCATCTAAATGGAAATGTACTTTGACAAAATAACAAAATTACCACAGCTTGTGGCTGCTCCAGCAACTGAATATTTTGTAAAATTTAATTTTGGAAAGTAGTCCTTTATTGTTTTTTAATGTAACTTCTAAACAAGGTATAAAAATCAAAATACTCAGCTTTTTCATATTTCTTTCTGTATATTTTCATTATTCAGAATTTAAAAGTCTTCTTTGATTTACTAATTGAAGCTGTGAACCAAATAGCATCATTATAATGYGAAAAATGAACAGATATTTTTTAATGCCCAGGAATTAAAAATTGGCACTACTAAAATTCCTCCTGAGCAAGCAAGAATCTATTTGAGTTCTGTGGCTGATGGAACAGAGAAGATCAGTATTTTTGGACCTCTAGCCAAGTTATTTCAGGGTGCTTGCTTTGTGTGTACAATCTTATTGCTGCTTAACTTGTTTTTTGCAACACCAAAATGAACCCAAACCCCCCTCCAAAAAACCACCTGGTGGTACTTGGTGTAGGGCAGTTCCTAAGTCCAATCCTGTGGGTTTTACTGCTTAACACACTCACAAATCTGCTCACAACTGTTGCTAGTGAATCACATCACTCATAAATCATTGTTTTACATGGCTGGCACAATTATCTCCAGCTGATGAAAGTCAATTCAGTGATCTCAGGTTTAAGCTCGAGTCCCACTGAAGTCAGTAGGATATTTGCCACTGTCTTCATTTATCACCATAAGCAGGTTATGAGACAGGCCCTTTCTTTTTTCCTTCACTTTTTCATGAATTTGCAAGTGCTGGTCTTGTCCCTTTACCCAAGAGATGCCTCTCATTCCCAGTTGTTCTCCAGTGCTGACATCCAATTTCCAGGCTCATCCAGGCTCAGGGGACTCAGCCCCAGCCCACCCAAAACCAATGGGTCAGGGTTTATGGGGCACCCATGGTTTTTTCTGGGCACAGATTTTCCTTTTCAATGGCAGGTCATTCTCAGAGCCACAGAATGGGATATGCATCCCACTGGAGTCAAGAGAAATGTTGCTATCAGCTTCAATTTTCCAAGTTATTATCCCCAATCTCCTCCTGAGTATGATGAAAAAATGCACATTCTTAAATCAATGCTGTATTTAAATAAAAGCTGTGCAATTGCTTAATGAATGAAAAACACTTCCTTTTTTTTTTTTTGTATTTTTACAGGAGCAAAAATGGATTAAAGAAGAGAAAGCTGACCAAGTATGTAACTTCTTTGATACTTAAAGGAATAAGTCTTAGACTAAACAGGCATTGTGGACTACATGGCATAGTGGTATTTCAGTTACAAATACAGAAAACTTCTTGATAGACATATCCCAAGAGAGGTACCTGAAAGCAGAAAGCAAACAATAATTGGACCAAAGCATTTCTGCTCTACAGATTGTAGTAAAACATCCAAAATCAGTCATTAGGGAGAAGATCAATTATCCAACTTAGTGATTTCGACAGAGCTTCTCCTTAGTTAAAAACTGCAAATGGGGAAAGAACAGGGATGCATTTGTTTGTAGTGATATTTCCCTGCTGGCACGGGGCTCTCATTACAGTTGTTGCTGGAACATTAGATCATTAATGCTAGCAGGTAAGCAGGAGTAATTAAGTGGTGATAAGACAGGTTCCTTTGGGCATATTGCCTCCAAGTAAATGAGAAGATTGCTGTGTACATGCTCCAGTAGCTTGTAAATTAGAGTATGATAATTAGGTGAGGGAAGCTGTTTACCTGTGTTTCCTTACTCAGAGCATCAGCCTAATTATTTCTGCATTATGTTCAGGGGCTGTGCCTGGCTGACAGATAGATCTCACCTGGCAAAGAAAGGGTGGGAAGATGGCAGTCATTAAATCAAGGCTAATTTGTACCTCCTGAAGCTCTCCATGGTTTTGTATTGTTACATGCCCCATTTTTTTTTAGCCACCATCTCTCTGGGAAAAGAGTTATATTTGCAAATATGTATAGTTCTCAAAGCCAGCAGAGAATGCAGTCAGGGCAGTGGCATCCAAAATGTAATACACCCACCATTTGGTGGCCCTGAACCACAAGGTTTGTGGTTATTTCTTTCTAGCATTAACAGCTGCAAATAGACATTTATGACTTGAGAGTATTCTGGGGGAAAGAGAGGTACTACAAAAATCGGAAGTTTTTAACCCAATTTCTCTGTGTTTTTCTTTTAAAGCCCTGTCCAGTTGGACGATTTTGATGGGTACATCAAGGATATGGCCAAAGATTCAGATTATAAATTTTCTCTGCAGTTTGAGGTAAGTCTCTGAGGATTCTGCCCTCTSCTACCTGCCATGCCCAGAGCAGCTYTTTSAGGATGTTAAGGCTGCATGGCAGGCCCCTGTGTGCTCTGTGTTGGTTCATCTGTGGTTGTGCCAGCTTCCCTTCCTCTTCTGCAGAATTTAGAAGTGGAGCTTGGTGTTGTTAATTCCTGTATTTAGCAAACTGATTGGAGTGGCTTGTCACATTCAGTTTGAGTTAACTGTCAGAAAAACACACTTGTTTTTAGTTTGGGACATGCTGGCGACCTGGGATTAAATTTGGGGTTTTAATGGCTTTATTTTATGTATTTCATGTCCTTAATTTGAGAGGAAGCACTGAAATCAGGAAGTGGCCTCAGAAATCTCTATAACAGCAAGGAGATTTCTGTAAGAGAAGCTTAGGTGCATTCTGTTAATTACCCAAAAATTAAAGTCAGTTCAGTAGTGTGATACTAAACCCCATCCTAGAAAAACCTTCCAAGCATTTCCCTAAGACTGAAAGCCACCTGAGGGCTTGGAGAAGCCCCTTTAAGGGGAGCAGATGACCACCACAGAAATCATTGAGCAAGCCCCTGTTTTGGCAGTGTTTTTGGCTGAGTGTGGGTAGAGAGGAGCAGTTCTGAGTCACAGCCAGGATGGCAGCAGTGTGTTGGCAACATCAGGAGGAAAAACCCCAGCTCTGCTCTCCAGCTGCTGGGAGCCCAACTCAGAGGCATCAAAGAAGGAAAATCAGTGTTATCCTGCTGCCAGTTTGTGATTGATGAGCATTTTCTGTCTGCTGCCTGCCACAAGTGATCACAAAGGACTATCCCCTGAGTGTTTTTGAGGCTTGACTTTGGCATTTTCCTTCCTGTTACCTCAGGAGCTAAAACTGATTGGGCTGGACATCCCCCACTTTGCTGCTGATCTCCCCATGAACCGCTGCAAAAATCGCTACACAAACATCCTGCCATGTGAGTACAGCACCACTAAATCCTGCTGAAGGCACTGGAGAGGGGAAAAGAAGGGTTCTAATAAGGAAATTGGGGAATCAGGAGGTTTTCTAAGAATGATAAAAGCCTGTTTTACAATCCTGCTCTTACAGAGAACCAAGCAAGGGGTGTTTTTTGTTAGCTTTGAATAGATGTAGCTTCCTGGAAATGTTTGTTATGGCAAGTGGTTGGAGGTGAGAAGCACAAGGTCTTTCAGGCTGCTGAGTAGTGTTGCTGTGGTTCTCTTATGATTTTAATGACACCTAAGGGAGCCCAAAGGGACAGCACTTGGAGGGGGTGTTTGCAGAGCACTAATGATGGTGTGCCCATACAGTGTTTGCTGAAGTCAATATGAGCATGTTCTATTTTTTAATAGATTCTTTTTGGCCATTCCTATATTCAAATTCTGTCTAGTTGGAGATGAGTGCCATGTTTGAGAGGGGATTTTTTTCCCAATCTCTTTTTCCTCTTACAGATGATTTCAGTCGTGTCAGGTTGGTCTCAATGAATGAAGAAGAGGGATCTGACTACATTAATGCCAACTACATCCCTGTGAGTACAGAGGTCTGCTCAGTGTCCTGCACACAGCTGGGCCCTTGCAAACAGCACAATATTTCCTGGAAGCTCACTCATGTTCTCAGCGTCTCCTTCAGCTTCCAAATATTTTGTCTTCAGAGAACCAAAAAAAAGATTAAAAAACAAGAAAGAAAAAATTTTAAAAAGGGTGGAGAGGGAAGGTTTTTTGCTACAGCAGCTGTGAATCTTTGTGAAACTTTGATTGGACTGGCAGGGAAATGAGCAGGAAATGTTAAAATGATTCAGTGGCCTTTCAGGATAGCGAGGCAAAACAGAAATGCTCAAATGAGAGATTTGAATTCTCAAATGAGAAATTTTCCTAGATTTCTACTGCATGTGGGGGGAAAAAAAAGGGCTAAGGCAGACACTCCAAATGCACAAAATGCACAGAGCCCAGATGGTGCGTGGAGAGAACTTCTGCTTTCTGCCTCCTCTGTGGTGCTTCCCTCCACCTGGCAGAGAGCAGCCACTCTCTGGGGGTAGCACCCACAGTCTCAGGATAATTAAAGTGTACACGGAGCTGTAGGCAAATATTTTGACACTGGGGGTTGGCTGAAAGCTCATCAGCTCTCTCCACTCTCCCCTGAGCTTGTGCAGTCACTTGGGCTTATCCCTGTGGTGCCTTGAGAGGCTCCCTGGGACAGAGGCTGCAGAGTTAAAGGAATAAAGCAGGTATTTATTGAAAGGACACACCTTGTGTAGTACAAGAGCCTGGCCATGGCTCCACCCAAGAAGGACAATGGGTCATGAGTTTTCAAACTTTTATGAGTTTTGGTCCATTTCCGTATTGGGGTTAATTGTCCAGTTACAGCTTCAGGTGATGAAGTCCCATCCTCCCAGATTGCTCTCCTCAATTCCATGTTGTTTGTACTTTTTGGGCCTGAAGCTGCAGCAGTGTTCTGGGGCTGGAAAAGGGTTGTTTTGTCTGACTGAACTGTGAAGGGAGCTAGCTAACACTTTATATGAGGTTCAGAGTTATAAACTAATGCAGTACAGAATCTGGAAAAGATGAGAGCCAAAACTGAAGGCATCACCTGCCACTGCCACAAGGGTTTGCCCCTCTGGTGGCCTCTGTGCAGTGGCTCAGTGGGGCTGCAGAGCAATATCCCCTGGGCTGCTCTGCATGGAGAAGGAGGCAGGGCACCACTGCAGCTCTTTAGGAAGAGGCTTTTCACTCGTGGGCCACAGACAAATGAGCATTTTTGCAATCTTGCTGTGGATAGAGCTGGCCCTGGCTGTGCTGACCCAGCATTATGGAGAGAGGAGGAGCCCTTGGATGAGTCAGTGGAGCCACTTCTCTGTCCCTGTGGCATTGCCCAAGTGTGCAGAGCTGAGCCAAAGTGTCTGTGCTTGGCTTCTCTGTGTCCAGAGCATGGACCTGAGCCCTCCCACTGCAAGGGCCTGAGCTTGCAGAGAATCAGGAATGAAAAATGTTCCAGGATTCACAGCTCAGGAAACTTCTGTCACATGGCATTGTGGATAACAGGAGCTTAAGCAGCAGTCCCTGTCAGTTGTTCAGTTCTGCTTTGCATCTCTTTAGTTCTGCTTATGGCAGAGTGCTGACCATGGAAACTGGGATAAACACGTGATGTTAATGCTGGTTTGTTCTGGTAATCAGTTCTCCACTGAGTCCCTGCCTCCAAACACAGAAACCAGGGGGGATCTGTCCCTGTGCCAACAGGGATTTGTCACTCAGGTCAGACACAGCCCATGCCGAACAGGCAGCAAATTCTCTGTAGTGCAAAAAGTGGGATTGAGCTGATTTGCAGGGATGTCTGGAGGAAGCCACTTGTAACTGCTCCCAAATCACAAATAATTTTATGACCCACATACAGTGGTGGCACAGAAATTGCCCAATTTGCACAGGATCATGCTGTGTGTTGGATGTATTTTTTTGCTCTTGCTAGGAATATAAAATAACTTTCCAAGTGCCATTTTGATGACACAATCTCAGCAAATATGGTTACAGCAGATGCCAAAAGGGCCATTCTGTGGTCTTTTATTATAGTCTTAATAACAGTCTTTTGGTTTTGGAGAGGAGAAAGGAGTCTTTCCTGCTAAAATCTTGTTAATAGATTTAGGAAAGGGAATACATGCATACAAAGCATTTTAGCATTTGTTCAGAGCATTGACTCAGCATCTCCTCTATTATTGTAAGCAGAATTCCGAGTAATATTTTCTTAATTTAAGGCCTTATGAGATAAACATGTGCATATAATCCTGTTCCATTGACACCAGTGACTGAAAATCACCACAGGCACTGCTTGGGATGAGCAGACTGGGCATCTGTAACTGGCTTTTTGCCTATAACTAAACAAACCCTAAAATTATGTAATCTAAAAGGAGCTGGAACTTTCTTTTAGGGTTTTTATTACCTGCTTTTCTTAATGTTGCCTTTTCTGCTCTCTGGGCAAATGGTTTGTGTGGCAGCAGCTTCATCTTCTTCATTTTAGATTGCTTATGCTTTGGGAACATTCAAATCTACCAAAGGTTGTCATCACAAAATAAATACAAAAAAAAATTAATTTATTTATATTAGAAATCACTTTGAGAAGTACAAATTGAACTTGAGCAAGCTTAAAAAAATATGAAAAAAATACATGTTCAGAAGCAGTAACCATGTTGGTAAGCAGGACCTATCTCTTTGTCTTTTAGGGTTATAATTCACCCCAGGAATACATTGCAACCCAAGGACCACTGCCAGAGACTAGGAATGATTTTTGGAAGATGGTTCTCCAGCAAAAATCGCAAATTATTGTTATGCTCACTCAGTGCAATGAGAAAAGACGGGTATGTAACAAAATCTTTGTGTGTGGTGTAAAAGAAACCACTCTGATAACGAGCTCTTTAATGCTGAGTGAGTGTCTTTGCATGGTTTCTGATGGCATGGCAGCATCCTGGAATGGCATCTGCCTTCCTGGTTTAGGACTTTCTTCAATATTCCCTGATGTTCCCTGACCTCCCTTGACCTTTCTTGAGCTTCTTTGTCTTTTCTTGACCTTCTTGGCCCTTCCCTGACCTGCTGCACCTTCTTTGACTTTTCCTGACATTCTTCAACTTTCTTTGACCTTCTCTGACCTTTTATGACCTTCCCTGACCACCTTTGACCCCTTCTTACCTTTCCTGACCCTCTTTGATCCTCTTTGACCTGCTTTGACATTTCCTGAACTTCTTTGATGTTCTTTGACTTTCCCCAACCTTCCCTGATTTTCCTTGACCTTCCCTGATCTTCTCTCACCTTCCCTGACCTGCTTTGACCTGCTTTGATGTTGACTTTCCCTGACTTTCTTTAACCTTCCTCAATCCTCTTTGAACTTCTCTGACAATCCCTGACTTCCTTTGGTGTTTTCTGCCCTTTCACCTCCCCTGACCTTATTATGGAGCCTCTCCTCTTACACAAGGAGAGACTGAGGGAGCTGGGACTCTTCATCCTGGAAAAGAGAAGGCTCCAGGGATCTTGTCCCTGTGTACAAATACCTGATGGGAGGGAATGGAGACGAGGGACTCCTTTAGTGATGACTTGCCCAGTGACAGATCAAGAGATGATGTGCACAAATTAAAAAATGACATTAAATTCCTTCTGAAGTCAGGAAACACTTATTTACTGTGAGGAGGACTGGGACAGGCTGTCCAGAGCTTGTGGAGTCTCCATCCTTGGAGAAATTCCAGTCACCTGGACATGGTCTAGAGCTGGATCTAGGTGACACTACTTGAGAGGGGTTGSCTTSAACAGAATGACYTCCAAGGGTCCCTTCCAACCTCAGGCCTTCTGTGATTCTGCATTTCTAAGTTTAAATAATGATAAAATACAAGTTCTATCTTTACATTTCCCCTTGATATTGTAATAGAAATATTTGGAGTATAATTTGGGAGGGTTTATATGGACATTCTCTTTCCCAGTGTTTTACTCCACTTAGACCTATCATATCAAGAAGAATAACAAAAGACACTCTTTTTCTATTCTTCACTGTCCTAAAGCTGCCCTTCTGAAAACTAATACATATCTGATGGCCACAGTTAAATGGGGATGGTCAGCCTGGAAGCCATTGCAGGATAAATTACCTTTGATTGCAGCAGCAGGTGAACAG
>CADDXX010000572.1:0-32614 GCA_902810485.1 Alauda arvensis
TGTGCCTGGCAGGAATTTGCTGGCAATGCTGTCTCAAGGTTAAGAATTACACAGAATGGTAATATGCCTTTCTGTAAGGTACCAGGCTCTGTGTTTCTTGCTTCAAAATAGGATATGTGGGTTTTGTCTGGAAAATAAGGCCTATGGCCAAGACTGGAAATGTTGGCTACTTAGCACCAGGGAGGAGAGATTCCAGTTCAACAAGCAAACAGGGCAAGAATAGGGTAAGCCATAGAAATGCTGACTCTGCTGCCCTCAGAAAAGGGTAATTTGAGCCCAAGTGGTTGGGAAGCCACTGTTTGGAGGCCAGGAAAGAGCTGTTTGGAAAGCAGAGGCAGGATCTGTTAGAAAGGTCAGGGRCTGATTGGATTAACTAGGGCAGCACTGAAAGCTCATCACAAAGAAAATAAGGTGGGGCAAGGCTTTYTTTAACTTCTCATTGGTCTTGCCCRSGATCAGGCACTGGGAGCTCCTTAGAAGAGGCTGGAACTTTCTCTCTGCCCGTTGTCCCAGCAAAGGATGTGCCTGTGCTCCTGACATGAGCCTTCCTGGAGCCTGGTGTGTGCACACTGCAGAGTCTTGGCTCATGTGGCCTTCTCCCAAGGCTTCCTTCCCACCTCATGCCCATTCATGAAGCAGAGCAGACCACTGAGTCCTGTATTCTCTTCTGTTTTCTTCTGTTTGTTTGCTTCTGCTGCCATTCCAGCTGTGTCTGTTTATTCCTTGTAAGATTCCCGTGTGAGCACCTGAAGGGAAGTTTCTGTCACATGTGCATCTTTAATTTGGAGGCACATGCTCCTCTCTGGCTGTGTGCTCTGGGCCACACAGGCCAGAGGAGTGGCTGAGGGAACAGCACTGCTTTTATGTGTATCCTGGGCTTTGTCATGTCCCTGGGGCCACTTAGGAAGCTGCTGTTTGCAAACACAAAATGTATTAACTTGTAGGACCATGGCAGTCAGGACACAGAGATGTGTGTCTCCAAATGTTACGCATATCTGCTCTATTTTTTTATCTTTCCTGAGGTCCCTGTGAGGGAATGTCTAGTGTCCAGACATCTCTGTTTGCTTTTTTTCTTGTCAGCAGCTCTCCAGGAGCCCGTTCAGGCACTTTGTTACTTGTTCTGTGTGTCTGGAAGCTGCTGCATCATTGGTGGGCCTGCACAGCCTCTTACCATCAGCTTCCCGATAGCCTTGAGCTGATGGTTATTTGTTGTGTCATCTTGGTGGGCTGATCTTTCACCCAGATCTCCCTTCTGGGTCTTGAGGCAGAGCTGTTCACATCCCAGTGCCCCTCAAGAGTGAGTAGGAAAGTAGGAGAGGACTGTAGGCAAGGTGGAAAGCTCATTCCTGGGACAATTGTGGGATCGTAGGAGGAGAGGGGAGGCACTTGTACCACACAGGCTAAACTGTACAGCTGTAACTCAGTCTGTGGGGGAGAAGGAAAAGATGCTGTAGCAGTGTTCATTGTAACTGTTCAACAGGCAGATGTGTGAGACACAGGATTCACTCCAGAAGCTTTTTTTATTCAGAGTGTGCATCTGGAGTTTCTCTGTAGGACTCCTCTGCCAGCTGCTCCCCTCCTTTACCTTCTGTCTAACAACAGGGTCTCTTCTGGAGTCCTGTGTCTGAGTGTGGCTGGGAAATCAGAAAAATCAAAGTTGTGTCGTGCCAAGTCCTGCCTCTGGTCATCTCCCTTCTCCCATGCCACATGTTGCCTTTTTTCCCAGTGGAGCTGTGGCCTCTGCATTTTGGCTGTTTTTCTAATTAGATCCTTGGGAAGAGGCAGAGCCCAGCTAAGAAATCTGTAGCTGGAAGTACTAAAGGAGAAGGTGAAATAGGGGAGGCAGGAAGATTTTTCAGGCTGTTGATGAGCTGGTGTTAGGGCAGGTCAAAACCTGCTGCTTGATGTTGACACCTGAGTTGTTTCTGAAGCTGCTTCTGTTTTTTGCTTGCAAGACTGTTTGATCAGGGAATTTGTTTCTTCCTTCTGATGGTCAGACACTTGTTTCTCTGTGGTTCCTGTGTGTGGGAGAACTTGGTTTGCAGGGTGAGGGTTGGGGTGGGTCAACCAATTATTTTCATATTTCCCTTGTTTCTTATGGCTTTGTTGGTGCTGTCACTGCTGAATCTCTTACTGTGACAAGGTCATGCCCACCAGCCCACAAGGCTTGGCATAGGAGCTGGTGTGCTGTGTCAGAACAAAGAGAGCATCCAGACTGGGCACTCCCATCTTTTGGCAGCAGCCAGCAGGGAAAACCTTGGGAGCACAGCAGCACTTTGCTCAAGTACCTGCTTAGCTGGGTACTTAAAACATCCAGTACCTAAGAACTGTTACAAAAAACAAACTAGTGAAGTGCACAAGTAGAAAGCTGTAGGTGCCACCAGTGCCAAATCTGCTGTGTGTCCCTTTCTTCCACTTGTGGGAGATTCTGCAGACATTCCCTCTGTTCCTTGCTTGTGAGCCTGTCCTGAGCACTTGGGAGTGCTTATGTGCTCATTCATGTCAGGCTGGAACAGGGGCAGCACTTGGCCTAGAGATATGTTGCCTACTGATGAATTTTAACTTCTGGCTAAAATAGATTCTGGCTACTTTAGACCTCGGGGCTGAAGTCTGAAAGGGGAGTGCAGCTGTCTCACAGAGCTCCCAGTGCTCCTGGCCACACATCTCCCTCGTGAAAGGAGCAGGAAGCTGAGCTGGGTGCAGGGGAGTTGGCTTTGTGTGCAGGACCTGGGGGAGGCAGGGTGGAACAACCAACAACAAAGGCTTGGATAAGCTGAGCCAAGGCTAAGCTCTCATTCAGCAGCACCCTGAGCTGCTGTGGAGTCTGCTTGCTGTTGTCTGTGTGCCAAGTTTCCAAATGTCATGTATTGATACTGCCCCTGGTATTGATACTGCTTCACATTCCATGTCGATCTTTCCAGGGAAACGGCCCTGGCTTGACACACAAGTCGATTAGAGCTGATTTTTTTTTTTTTTAGTTCCATTAAAACCAAGCAATCCAATAGTGCATTCAATGTCCCCTGGAGCAAGCCAGCACTTTGCAGACCTCTTCCCTGCTCCCCAAAGCACCCCCAAGCATCTTGCCAGCAGGATTTGGGAGTGTGTCTGCAGTCCCTTCAGCAGTAGCTGGGGCGTTGTCACACAGAGACCTTGGAGAGGTGTTGTGGTCATGTTGCCTGTACAGGCATGTGTTTGCTGCCAGTCTGCCAGGAAAGCAGATTTACTGAACAGAGAATTTATTAAATGAACTCTGGACTCCTTCCCTGATGTGTGGCCCAGCCAAGGGTGAGGGCTGCCTGCCTTAGGTGTGGCTGAACACACTCAGGATTTTTGACTGCTGCCTGACGTGTTTTTTTGGAATATGTGTTTTGGTGAAATCCCAGCTTGATTGTAGATGCTAAAGCACTATTTCTCATTAATGGGACTTTTTTTGAGGAGGTGGGGGGGAAGCAGAGGTGTGGCATTTCAGCTTCTTTGTCCTTGAGCTGTGCAGTGGTAGCAGAGTGGTCCTTCCTGCTGATGGAGTGTCCTCTCTGCTGAAAAGGCAGCCTGAGATAGCTACTTGCCAGTGTTAGAAGGGTGCTTTCAGGGCCATCCAGCAAATCCCTTTCCTCAGGTCTGGATTGCAGGCCACCCTTTAGATGCTAATTTAGCCAATCTCCTAAGAAGAAACGGGGAAGCTGTTAGCTGGGAAGAATTCTTCTGTGGATCTTCAAAGGTCTTTCTAGGATTTCTTATGGTTTTGCATATGTGCCCTCATTTTATCCTTGTATTTCTGGACACTTGGGAAGAAGGGAGGGCTTCAGGAGTAAATTTTAGGCAGTCTTTTCCTACTTTGGGCAAGTCCAAGTCCATTGTTGCTGTTGGAATAGTTGTTGCCAGAGGAGATGGAGGGGTGCAGAGATCAGGCTTGGATGCTACTTTTGGGTCAGCTGTCATGTTTGAAAAGTCATGGATTTTTCTGCAAAGCACTGATTGTCATAAGCACAGCTGCTTCTCAAATGGAAGTTGCTGGGGTGAAGTACTGGAGTGATGCCCTTCTATCAAACTAGACTGTGAGGAATTTGTGGTAGGGGGGAATTCTCTCCTCTCCCAGCTCTCCTGTGCCTTCTGCTGTGCCCCTGAATGCTTGTTCCTTCTCAGCTGATGGAAGGAGGGGATCTGTCCAATCTGTGCCTTATGTGGAGAAGAGAGGGCTTAGTGAGTAGGTGCTTCAGGTCACCAGGCTAGAACAGAAATGATCCTCCTGCCAGCTCTTCTCCCTGTCTGCCCAGATGGGCTTTCTGTGGGCTTTGGTTTTGCTGTGGCAGCCCCACACCTTTCTAGTGGAAGACAAACGTCACTGAACATTTAATGGTGTCCTGTGGGTGTCCAGCTTCCTTTAATATCCTTGTTTCTGCCCCTTCCCTTGCTTTTCCCACTTCTCCCCTTTTTCTCTCTGCAAGAGCTTCATCCTTATGTTCCTGTCATTCAAAACCATGATTTCAGCCAGTTTTGACAGTCTTCTCTTGACCTTCATGGCTCAATTCTTCCTCCTTCACCGTGGAGACATTTGTGGTGTGATCTTTTCTCTGCTCTCTGTGCTGCTGAAGCTCCTGGGTGGAACTCCCACTTACTGCTGATCCTGTGATGGTTTTGTTTTTACCCTGAAGTTACATAGCTGCACAGTCTACTCAATACAGTTTCTGGCTGGCGTTGTTGCCTGGAAATATAATTAAGTATTGATCACTGGGCATTCAGCAGTCAAATGAGTTAATATATTAATTATGTGTAAGAGCATGTCATTGCAGTAATGTTTGTTGCCTACTGGCTGACATAGTGTGTGAGGGGAAGGGTGTAGATGGACCTTGGTGTGGGGTTTGCTTTCTCTTTTGCCTTTTCATGGTTATGAGTCCCTTGAGCTGTGGTGGTCTGGGCATTGCTGTTTTGCTGGTGCCTCTGTTTCTTGCCTGTTCCTGCTCATGGTTCTCTGCTGATGAGGAATTTTCAGAAGCCTTACACTAGCTCAGTGGTTACTTCTGTTGGAAGCCAGGCTGGAGTAATCCCAGCTAACATCTTGCTTTTGAGGGCTTCCTGGGAAATGGCAGTGCCTCCCTTACTCAAACTATCTGCCAGTGGTTCACCCAATTCAGGAGCTGAGTGGAAGATGTCTCTCTGCCAAGCCTTCATATCACAGAGAGTACAAAAACCCACCTTGTGCTCCTTGCTCCCTGGTGATCTTCTCTGCTCTGACTCCCACCCCTCCCTTAGACCTACAGAGGGGATCCATTGTGGATATGTGGCTTAATGTGGAAAAACATGTTTTCTGCTGTGAAATCTTGCTACCAGTTCACATTGGATTCTGTCCATTGAAATTCTTTGAGAACCTCTGGCCAAAGGCAGCTTTTAACAGGATTTGTGTGATTAACCTGGAGCAGTCCCTGCCAGCTTCCCCTGTGCCACACAGCCTGACCTCAGTGTGTGTGGTGGCAGATTGCTCACATGTCCAGAGGAGGATGGTGGAGCTGGTGAAGGGTCTGGAGCAAAACCCTGATGAGGTGCAGCTGAGGGAGCTGGCAGGAGCTCAGCCTGGAGAAAGGGAGGCTCAGGGGTGAATTTTTCAGTCTTTAGAACTCCCTGACAGGAGGCTGCAGCCAGCTGGGGCTCAGGCTCTGCTCCCAGGGACCAAGGGACCAGTGGAAATGGCCTCAAGCTGCACAAGGGGAGGTTTAGATTGGGCACTGGGGAGAAGTTCTTCACTGAAAGGGTAGTCAGGCTTTGGGAGGTGCTGCCAGGGCACGGGTAGAGTCACATCCCTGGAGGTGTTCAGAAGGTGCCTGTGGTGCTTAGGGGCATGGCCTAATGGTGGAGCCTGCACTGGTAGGTTAGTGGTTGGATTTGATGATATTAGAGGTCCTTTCCTGATATCCAGCCTAAACTTCCCGACTCAGCTCCCTGCCCCTTCCTCAAGTCCTGTCACTGCTCATGGGAGTGGAGAGATCAGTGGGTGCCCCTCTGCTTGCCCTCAGGACCATGTTGAAGGGCACAGTGAAGCCTCCTCTCAGTCTTGCCAGGCTGAACAAAGTGACCTGAGCCACTCCTCATGAGGCTTCCCCTCCAGACCCTTTCCCATCCTTGTGGTCCCTCTTTGGAAGCTCTCTATCAGCTTAATGTCTTTTTTTTGTATTGTGATGTCTAAAACTGCACACAGGACTTGAGGTGAGGCCACAGCAGTGCAAAGCAGAGTGGGACAATCCCTGCCTTTTTCAGCTGGCAATGCTATTTTGTTTTATTTGTTTTATTAGTATCTCTTCTTGCCCCAGCACTTGCCATCAGGTAAAGTGTGCAATCTCTTTGCTTAGCAGGATGCAGGGGCTGAGCCCTGGGATTCCTCCTGCCTCTTTTTTTCCATCTCCATTTGAGGAGAGGTGCAGCTGTAGCTTTTGCTGCATCCCTGCCTTGTCAGATGATGAGGGGAGTGGTTCCTGCAGGCACTTGTTTCACCAAGTTGCACAGTGAGCAGGGTCTGGTTGCCTGTCCTTCCTCATTTCAGTTAAAGAAGCAATTCCAGATGATACAATCAGTCTGAATCCCTCCATGTCCTGTTGTTTCCCAGGAAGATGGCTTTGAATGCTAAGCCTGACTCAAAAGAAAGGAGAAAAATGCAGTACTTGTGCAAACAAACAAATGAATGCATGAAATGTATTGTGTGTAGGAGTGGAGGGGAAGGTGGGGCTCTGCACCTGACAGATCCTGGTGTTTGTGTAATCCCTGAGAATCAGCAAACAGCTCCACAATTCCTTCTAGGTGCTGTCTCATACCTCCTCCTGTGTGCAGCTGGTCTGCTGCCAGTGCTGCAGTGGCACCTGACAGTGACATATTTGTCTGTCTGCCTTGGGAGCCTGTCCCTCTGTGCTTTTGTCCCTCTGTCCTGTGAGTATCTTCAAATCCGTATTTTGTTTCCCTCTTTTCCCTATTTTTGTCTGCTCTCTCCCCTTTCCCCAGCACCCCATCTGGCCACTGCTTTGGCTTTGAGGGGAAATGCAGCATAAAATGCTGCCTGAGGCAGGTATGGCTGGAACTAGATGATCTTTAAGTGCCCTTCCAGCCCAAACCATTCTGTGATTCTGTGATAAAATGCAGTGTCTCCACCACATCCATCCATTGGGAATGCAATAACAAGTGCAGCTGAGCAGAGCTGTTTCCCCCAAGGTGCTGAAAGAGCATTCATGAAGGCATAGGTAAAAGAAACACCAGGTGCCAAGAACAGTAGGAGAGGAACCAGTGGCTGGAGGTGGAAAACTTCCCTAGGGATTGTCAATTTAATTGTCTGCTAGCTAATATGCAGTTAAAAGACAAGGAAATTAAGGTAGACTAATGTGTTCTTGCTTTTTGCATAAATTAGCAGCACCAGGTAAAATCCAGCAGTGTAACTATTTCAGATCTAGATCGTTCACTGTGTAATACTGCAGAGATACTGAACTACTGAATTTGAAAGCTTCTCAAAGGACAGGATAGTCAAAGGTAATCATATTAGTGGGAAAGGAAAGGATATTTTGGGGAAAATCTCTTTCCAATGCAGGCCTGCAAGGCATTGTCAAAAAGCATAGCAATGTCTCAGTGTTCTGACTCCCTTAGTAAGCCCTAAGGAGAGAATTTACCCATTGGTAAACATTAATTACTCCTGGGCTCAGAATAAATCTTATTCCAGAGATTTGTGGTTGTTCAGGCATTAATAGAAATGGTGTTCTGTTCTCCTCACTGCCCTTTATTGAAAAATCCACACAAATAACCATGGTGCATGTATCTCTGTTGCTAAAATAGAAATCTTTATCCTGTGTGAAAGGACTCTTGTCTAAATTGTGCTGCAGACTCTCTGGACTGAAGTGGTTCACTTTGGTCAGATAAAGCAGGTTGTTTAGGACTGTGTCTAGTCAGGTTTTGACTATTTCCCTGGATGGGGACCTGGGGGCTCCATAACCTCCTGACAGTTAAAAAAATCATAAAAAGTTATCCCAGAAGCAAGTGGCTCAGTGTGTTCTCCTTGTCTCTTGTCACTGGGCACCATAGGGAAAAGTCTGTCTCCCTCCTCTTCTTCCTTTCCATCAGGTGTTCTGCACATTGATAGGATTTCCTCTGAGGCCTCTTTTCCAGCTGGCTCAGCCAAGTAAAAGATGCTCCAGTTGCTAAATCATCATAGTGGCCTTTACCTGGATTAACTCCCCCAAGTGAGGATCTTCCTTGTCCTGGGGAGCCCAGGAGGGCCCCCATCACTGCAGATGTGGCCTCACCAGTGCTGAACCCTGAGCATCCCAGGGCACCCCTGCCTGCTGTGGATGTGAGGGCACGTGGCTGGCTCATGTTCAACTTGGTTGCCCCCAGGCCTTTTCTGGGAAGATGCTCTGCAGCTGGTGGAGGAGGGATTCATAGCCCAAGTTTGTGTGCTGCTTCCCAGAAAGAGTGTGATGCCTTGGGAAGGCTGAGCTGGAACAGAGACTGGATGGAGCCAGAGAGTAAAGGAGATATTTATTGAAAGGCTCTAGGATACACCTTGGGCAGAACAAAGAGCCTGGGTAGGGCTGCACCCAAGGTGGACTGAGAATGGTCACAAAATGGTCCCCTGGTCATGAGGTCTCACACTTTGATAAGTTTTGGTCCATTTGCATATTGGGGTTTAATTGTCCAATTACAGCTTCAGGCTGTGAGGTCTCATCCTTCTTGTTTCTCCCTTCAGTCCACCTTTGTTTGTGCTTTTAGGCCTGAAAGTTGTACCCATTGTCCTTGGTCTTCATCAGAAAAAAGATTTGTTTCGTCTCCCCATTCTGTGAAGAGCTCACTGACACTGAATGTGAGGCTCAGAACTGCACCCAGGGCAGCACAGAATCTGAAAAACATGAAAGCTAAAACTTAAGGCATCAAGTGCTGGTTGGAAGAAGGACAAGTGGCTTGCTAGGTGTGTTTAGACAAAGGGAAGGATGGGCAGTGGGACAGAGGCACCCCAGATCCTGTCAGCCCAGCAGGAGCAGGAAAAAGCTGGGAAAAGTGGGTGTAATCCCAGGGAGGGTCACATGGTGCTTATCTGCAAAACTTCTGCTAGGGCTGGGTGCWGCACCTTTGGGAAGGCTGGTCTTTGGGCAAGGGAGGATTGCTTGTGCTCCCAGGGAAGCTTTCCCCCAGTCTGATCCTGAGGAATATATACCCTTATATACAAAATATATGTATTCCTGTGTCTTCCCCTGTGTCTGAATTGCAGCAGAGGGAGCTGCTTGAACTTAATGCCACTGTACAAGCTCACCAATTTGAGTTCTTCAGGAGTATCTTGAGCCAGTCAGTGTTGTTTCCTCTGGGTGAGGAAAGGTCCAGGCTTCCCTGGTGCTGCCTGAAGCAGCTCCACTGTCTGCACTTCTTGGAGATGTGACTCTTGGGCTTATACATGGAAGCAAAGAAAGCCTGGTTGATGATCCTCTCTTGAGGGGGCTGTGAGGTTGCCCTCAGAAGCCTCTGGTGGGGTTTCTCAGCTCACAGTGTTAGGGCAGGATGTTGGAATGATCAGGTTTCCTGGCTGAGTGTGGAAAATCCGAGGCTGCTGCAGACCTTCAGCTCCTTGGAGCAGCTTGGTTGCAAGAAGGCTTTGCCATTCATGCAATTACAGAATCATTCAGGTTAGAAAAGCCCTCTAAGACTGAATTTGCACCATTCCCTGCCAGGTGTACCCCTAAGCCATGTCCCCAAAGGCCACATCCCCACACCTTCTGAATGCCTCCAGGGATGGTGCACTGATGCTGCAGCCTCTGCTGCTCTTGGGACTGAGTGATCTTTTGTAAGGCTGGAAGCTGCAGCAGAACTTGCTGAGAGCTGCTGGGCATAAAATTAAATTCACTGTGGTCACAGGTGTTCAAATTGTTTACGGGGCTGCACAGAGAGCAAATACATGCCAGAGATAGCAAGGAAAAAGTCAACTTTTTTTGCCATGCCATTAAGAACATTTGCACTGTGTAATTTATGATACTTTTGCAGAACTCTTTTGGAATAAATGTACGCGCACTTGTTGCATATAGATGGGAAGGGGTATGGGGAGGGGGTTTAAAATGTCTTTTCTTGTAAGCAGAGTCATTCTTCCAAAGCTGCAAAGCCCTGTTTCTTGAAGATCACACCTGATCTTGGGAAGTCCCTGACGTGCCATGTGTTTCCCAGGGCCTTTCTGCATTTAGTTTGTGGGCTGTGAAGTTTTCCACATCAGGGACTGTTGAGACCTGGCCTTTTTTCTTTTTTATTCTTTTATTTCTTTTTTCCCCACAGCAGGGGTTTGTAATGAGTCAGTCTTCAAGGTCCCTTTTAGCCCAAACCATTCTRTGATTTCTTTGATTCTCTGAGCCTGAAATAGCAATACCAAACTCCTGTCTTAGACAAGGCATTCTGCAATCCTTGTGGCACTCTTGGCTCTGAAATCCGGGTTCCCTGGGGCATTTCAGCCTTGGTTACAAAAATAACCTTCAGCTGCACAAGTGGCTTTAGGAACAGTGTCACACTGGGCCACCTTGGGCATCCTCTGTGTGCCTGTCTGTGACTGAGTCTTTGAAGGGCAGCCTCTGTTCTGGGAAGGGCTGCTGAGAACCCTCAGGTTCAGGTGGAAGGATGAGCACCTAAAATGGAAAAGGCTTTGGGCAGAGCAGGAGAAGGAGGTGCTTTTACCTTGTGGCAGGGGCTGAGTGTGCCAGCAGTGCTTAAGAAGGTATGGAAGGACACACTTGGTCTCTGAAGTCACCTGTCACAGCCTCTGTGCAGATGTGGGAAATAGTCAAGGTAAGAAGGCTTTCAGGAGCTCTGAAAGCAAGCCTCAGAAACAGAAAAAGCAGAGAATTTGGAGTCAGCTGAGAAGTCTGAAACTGGAAAAGATACAATAAGTACAGCAAGCAAGGACATGAAACAATAGTTTGAGTTTTTAGGCTTGGCCAGGATAGACCTTAAGACTGCAGAAAAATATGCTTAGCAAGACAGTAGCAAGTTTTGAGCTTAATAATGGAATATTGTGTACTGTTAATAGAAATCATACARGCMAGCATTGTTTGAAGCAGGTGTACGTGTGCTTTTAGTGATTGGCTAAAACAGTTGTCTGTAAGCTTTAGCAATGTGCTGTTGGCTGGAAAAATTTAAAATGCCCTGTAACAAAGAGATCTCTAGCTGCTACTGCTGGTAAGAGGTGAGCCATCTTTSAGTTGTCTCACTCTGTAATGAGGCTGATGTAAAGCTCAAGGARCATTTCCCAGTTTGTGCAAACCTCCAGCACATACTCCTCAAATGGAGCATCACTTGTGTGAGCTGAGTCTGAGCCTTGTGCCCTTGCTGGGGCTGCCTGGAGCCTGGGGATGTTTACCAGGCCTGACAGAGCCATGACCTCAGTGTGAGGACACGAGCTGCTCTGGCTTTCCAGTGGGAGCTAGGCTTGGAAGTAGGCTTGGCTTCAGATGCCCAGGGGATCTGAAGGGGCAGAGAGTGCAGATCCCACTTTTTCTAAGATGCCTTCCACACTGGGGCAGGAGGAGCGCTTGCGTGTTGGTGTAATTGTTAAGTGTGAACAAAAATAACGTAGCCTGTTTTAGATCATGAAAAGCTACTGCTATATCCATGGAGAAACCTGCCCTGGCCCAGCAGGAGCTGTCACCTTTTCCTCCAGCACTGGCTCAGGGTGTGGCAGGGCTTGGGCTGGGCACAACCCACACACGTTCTGTGTGCCCACATACAGGTGCCAGGCTGTCCCTGGGGGCTCTCCTAACAGCAGGAAGAGCCTGGATACAGCTCCCTGCCCCTGTCCTTGCCACCTCCAAGCCTTGGTCACACCAGTGACCCTTCTGCMTCAGTGCTTTTGGGAGCAGTGGAGCTGCAGGTTGGGAGCTGTCCATGGGTGGGATGAGGGCAGGGAGCTGTGGAGCACCCTCTCTGCCAGAGGACATGGTGGCTGGCTTTCTGCCTGGCCTSTGTTGTCCCTCAGCTCTGTTCCTAGAGGAATAAGAACACCTTCAGGGGTTGTGCAGTGCCAGCTGCCAGGGCACAGCACTGCTGTGTGTGCCCCAGGAGACTGCCCTCAGCATTTCCCAGGCTCCTTCATTGGGCAAGAGCAGCACACAATTTACAAGTGACACTGTGTAATTGAACAAAACCACCCCAAACCACACCCAAAATTCTGCTTTTGGATGTAGTCTGACTTCCTTCATTAACTCATCCCACAGCTGTAGGCAAATGCTCCTTTTTGCTGTTACACAACYGAGGCTAAAATTAAAACATCTGTTGTTATTTAACTTTGGTTTGCCAAAATACTGTGTTTTGAGCAGCAACAGCTTTGCTGTTACGTATCATTGGGGTTTTGGAGTAATAATTAATGTTACATGTTGGTTCTTAAKGCCTCCTATCCCAGGTGGAGCTTTGCAAGGGAGAGGAAATGCCTGGTGCTGAAGGAGCCTCCTCTGTCCATGTGGCACTGCACAGGTTTATTGAGAATTTCTGCCCATGGCTGAATGCTCCAAGTAACACASTTTCCTGGAACTGTCAAACCCTCTTGGTTGCAGAGCCAAAATTAAATAGTGGGATCTTGGGGCAGGGAAGCCTGTAGTGTTACAGCTTTAACTCAGTCCAGCTCCTTTCTGAATGCCTAGAAAGGATAAAAGGGGGATTTGTAAGGTAGGATTTATAGATATATTTAGTCTAAGGAGTTCTTTATGAAATGTAGTCATATATATATGTGTGAACATATATAGATTCAATTTTTATTTTTAGTCTGAGTCCTTTACCAAAAACACCCTCAAGATTTCTGAAATTAAGGAAGCCATCCTCAAAAAATCTGCTGCTCTGTCATGAAAGCAAGATCCTAAGCATTGCCAGGAGTAGTACCAAATGCTTGATGTAGGTGGCAAAAAGCTATTGTGGCTTTTTTTAATCTGGCATGTCTTKTACTGCACAGATCAGGGAGAAGAAAGAAAGAAAAGAAAGTGTTCTCACTAAACCAAATAACTGTCAAGTTTACAGTATGGAAATTAGCTGATGTGATGGRGTTTGCTCACCTTTCCTCCATGCAAACACTTTCCTTCCAAAGGCAAGTGTTGGTGAATGACCTGTGGAATGGGCTGCAGAGGGGSRTTCAAACCCTTCTGATTTCACAGCMAAAGAATTAAAACAGAGCTGTGCTTTGGCTTGATCTCAGAGGTGCTTGCAAGCTAAATAAAAATAAAAGGCTACCTTGGGGACTGTCTGTGCTGTTAATTAACCAGCTAAATTCTGCCTTCACTGTTCTCCAGTGGCTTTCCAGCCCTTTTGGCTCGGCAGCGCAGCTGGAAGCTGCCAAACACAACTTTGCACCTTCAAGCAGCTGAGCAGCCTTCTGAGGGCAGGCTGGGATGTGGAAATGGGAGTGTCTGGGGAGCCAAGTGATGGAAAAGGGCAGGGACTGGCTGCTGGCAGAGGAGGGGTGCAGCTCCTTGCCCCCAGGAACCCTCTGGTTATCTGTGGCCACCTTCCCCTGGCCAGCAGCAGGGCTGGGTTCCTGCCAGGAAACAGCTTTTGTGTTTCCTTAAATATTCCACTACTGTTTTGGGAAAAAAAAAAACCCCAACCCAAAGCTNTGGGTTCCTGCCAGGAAACAGCTTTTGTGTTTCCTTAAATATTCCGCTTTGAGTTTGGGGGAAAAAAAAAACCCCAACCCAAAGCTGAATTGCTGTTATTACTGGAGTTGGCCAGCTGGCTGAGTTGGGCCTTTTTATTTTCATTAAGCAATGCTGCCAGGCCATGTTTTTCCAGTGAAGTCATGAGTGTGTTTCCAGATGAGGGGCAGATCTTCCCAGCACTGCCATGGCTGAAATCTGGAGCAGTTRTGGTGTCCTGTGCAGGCAGCCTTCTGGAGATGATTGGAGTGGGCTAATAATTCCATATTAATAATAAGTATGTGATAATTGACTATAATTCATCCTTTTTTCCCTTGAAACCACAGAAATGTGGGCTGATCAGGGATAGGCGTAACTCAGAGTTGGTCATTGGACATGCAATTTGTTGTTTCAGCATCTGCTTTGATACCACAACAAACATGGTTTTAGTAAGTGCTTTTTGGGAGTTTATTTTTCTGGGAAACRAGGCTGTGGAAGCTCCAGTTTCATTCTCCTGTCTTAGAAACTCAAAACATGGTGGTGATTGTTGCTTTCATGGAAAAGTCCCCTTAGCCCCAGCAGGTTTGTTCTGTTCTTAAGAAATTACTAAAGGATGCTTTTGTTGAAATCATCCTGAAATATCTGTAGCTTCAGAGAAATTATCCTCAGTGAGTTGTTTTCATAACTGTATTGAATTCCTTTCTTCTCTTTCTTTTGAGGGGATAAAAAGGGGTACTTGTTCTTCCTCAGACTTAAGAATAAGCTAAAGTTAATGGTGTGATCTTTGGGGAGCTTGTTACTGTACTGGAATTCTGGTATTTCCAGCACATTTCAGGAGAAAAGTTGGCTAAASTCAATTTTTGTTTTAAACACATGAGATAAGATATAATTTTTTAGCACTTGCAACAGATCTCCAGTAAAAATATTTGAGGTGGTGTTTTACTTTATATTGGATATCAGTGCTCAAACAACTGCTTTCCAGATACTGAATTTGGTAAATAGTAGGTACTAGTCTTTTTTACAAGCTGCTCCTTAGGACTGCCCTAGATATATTTCAGAAGCTTCTCCTTTTGAGGGTGCTGAGGCCCTGGCACAGGATGCCCAGAGAAGCTGTGGCTGCCCCATCCCTGGAAGTGCCCAAGGCCAGATTGGATGGGGCTTGGAACAAGCAGGTCTAGGGAAAAGTGTCCCTGCCCACAGCAGGGGGGTTTGGAATGGGATGAGCTTTGAGTTCCTTTGAATCCATACCATTCTGTGATGCTGTGCTGATGATCTGATCTTACCTGTTTGTTGTTTTTTAACTCCCAGTGAGGCAGATGGGTTTCTTTGGCTCAGAGCTGGGGTGCAGGGTTAGCCTCTGGATCTGCCTGCAGCCTGCCTGCCWTGCCAGCAAGTTCAAAAGCACCAAGGGTTGGGCAGAAGCTGTTATGCAGGAGCCAGGCTCCATCTCATGTCTCTTCTCTTCTAGGTTTGGAAGAAAAAACTGTCCTTTCCAAAAAAGAGAAGATGAAGCTGAGGAAGGAAAGATGGCTGCAGAGTGAGTATTGCTGTCAGATGGCATCAGAGGGCATAGTTCTGATGGATCTTGGTGCTCTGGGTTTGGATGACAGTGCTGGAAGAAGCTGAAGAGATTTTCATCCTTCTTCAGCACTGGGATACAAATTCCAGGTGTTGTTTCTCAGTGTTCAGCACCCTGACTTAGTCATTGCCCCAGTTCTACTTTGGATTTTTCATCATGTGTGCCTACATAAACCCTTTGTTTATCCAGAAGGCATTGTGCCCATGTAAGTGTAGCATATTTTCTATCTTTTGGAACTCTGGTAGTTTTACAGATGTGAGTAGCTGTCTAGTGGAGCTCCTCCTCACCCAGGAGCTGTGGGGATGGCAGGACAGGCTGGGGCTGAGCTCCCTGCTGCCACCAGCTCATCCCAGAGCTCTGTGGTGAGACCCTGCAGTGGGCTCTCCTGTCCCCTCAGTGAAGGAGAGCTCTGGACACTGCTGGCTGTGTCTCTGCTCTTTCCCACATGCTCCAGGTCAGTGAACCCACTTACCAGACAGTGTGGCACTGAAATGTGAGCTAAACAAACCCAGCCCATGGCAGAAATGCTTTTGTTTCCTATTTTTGCTTTGAGCCTTAGCACAGCAGGGGACTATGGTGCCCTACCCAGTGTAGCAGAGGGGTTCCTTGTGTCACCTGAAGCTGTTCTTGGGACAGGCTTTTCTCCTAACACCTTCCTGCCCAACTSAGTTGGACACAGACTGTGTTTGGGGCAGAGGCATGCAGCTTTGTGCTACACCARATGCTCTCTGTGCCTGAGCTTGATTACACCACTTGCACTGAAGGTCTGCCTGGCCCTTCTTAGATTAAAAGGTATTAATTTAACACACATGAGTGTGAAGGAAACCTCCTCCCAAACAACCAGCCAACAGTTTTGGAGTGTCTTGACATCTTGCTTGGACACAAACCACAGGTGGCTGTGCTAGTCAAGGTSAGCCACTCTGGAAAAGCCCAGGAGCAGGATCCCAACACAGCCTTAATCCAGCCCTCCTGATGCCTTGGGAGCATCAGTCTTTCCCAAGATCATGTGTGCTGKTTTGGCCCTGCTGTGGCCTCTTTCTCTTGGCTCTGGAATGCCTAAGATGGGGGAATACGAGTGAAATGCAGAGGCTTTGCTTTGAGGAGAACACCAAGACAGTAAACTCCAGGCCAAATGATCTGTCTTAGGAGGTACTAGATGTTAAACATGCTTTCCAGGCACAGAAGTACCTAAAAACTCTGCCAGTTCTTTGTGGAGCTTTTTGTCCCCCAGAAGAGAAGCCAGCTTGGACTGCTGAGGTTATCACTACATCTCTGTTTCCCTAAATCTGAGTTTGTTGTTTCTTCTTGTCCCAGGGCTGCTTTTGAGACACTGGATGCCAAGACCCTGGGAACTAAAGATCAGCCCAGTAGTGCAAATGTGAAACTTTCTTCCATTCCAATGAGTAATCTTAGGAGACACTAGAGAGGGGAAAAAACTTATGTAATGCTTCAGACATTAGAAGTATGCACATTTAAAAATACATATATTGCATGGCTCCTCAGATGAACAAGACTTCATAGGAAAAGAATTTGGGATGTTTGTGCAGAATCAGGTGTCTGAAAATTTTGAGCACATACTGTTTATGAAAGCACTAAGTAGTCAGCTTCATAAAGCCAGACCAAAAAAAGAAGTAATGCAGAGCAGAAAGCTGTGTTCTTGGCAGGGAGTGCYGTGAGGAGAAGTGTTTCCAATCGTGATCTGTCACAAACATCCATGTACAGCAGAACTGTAGTTCATGAAAAACTGTTGCTCTTCAGCTGAGTTGGAGAACAAGCAAGGGGAAGGCATTAAAGGAGCCAGCCCCTGAACTGGAGTTGTGCTTCCTTGACTGTGGGAGCAGGATTAGACCCAGGATTGTGGTCTGGAAGTGGGACTGGCTGCTTTTGTGCTCCCACCAAAAATACTTCTGGTTTCTGTGGCCRTGCTGCCTTGGGAGCTGTTGGCTCCCTGTGTCACCAGCCCAGCCCCRTGGCTTCTGGCACACTGTCACATCCACACAAGGAGCAGTGAGGCACATCCTTGCAGTTGTCCAAGGGACTTGGAGGGACACCTTGGAGTTCAGGTGGAGGCTGGTAGCAGTGCTGGGCTTTTGTGGGCTGTCCTGAAGGAYACATTCTGCTGGTGCTCACCCTGGAAACTGCTGCCTTGGAGGAGTGTGGGCAGCTGTGGGACTCACTGCTACAGCAGGGAGCCTCAAGGACTGAGGCAGAAGCCTGTGGCTTTTTATGCCCACCTCCTAAGGCAAAGAAGGAGGCAGATGTAGCATTTGTGGAGCTTTCTGTGCCCACATCCTTGTCAGAGCTGCTGCTTGGAGGTGGGGAAACCTGGTCCTGAGCAAAGCCATCTGCATCTGCCACTTGGTGCAGTGCTTTTCCAAGGGTCCAGCTGATCCAGCATCTGACTGCTTGCGCTCTGCAGTGAGTCATGAAGGTGGAACCTCAACTGGCCTCAAACTAAGTAAACAACTGACATGAAGCCCATCTTTTCTGCCTGTGCTAGGAGACTGTTTGGTCCCAACAGCAATGCAGAGAGGGGGCTGTGCCTGTTAAAGGCCACATGTGGAACTGGCTGTATTTGGGTTGTCCCTTCCCCTCTTGTTTCCCAATCCCGTGCAAGGTCAGGGTGGTTTTGGCTCCTGTGCCATTTTGCTGTGAGCAATGAACAGCGTAAGGGATGGAGACAGACAAAATCTGTCTGGGAATTTCACTTCCCATGGCAATGTCAGAAGGGATGTACATAGTTACAAGCAAATATATCAATGGAGGGAATGACCCAGCTGCATTTTGTTCRTTTTTTCCCTGCTTTAAATCACTTCTGGCYTGTTGTAAATGGTAAAACAACTTAGGAATTCCTTAGCTCRAGGGTTATCTCCTGCAGGTGTTTCCCCTTCTTCCAGTAATGYCTTGTTTCTGATGCAGAAATAGAAAGTGTAAAGCTGGCCAAGCAAAAGCAAAAGGCTGAAGCAAAGAGGAAGGCAACACCAGTGGTGGGAGACATGCAGCCCTTGATGGAAGCCCTGCCTGAGCTCTCTCACCTGACCACAGGTGACAGGGGAAGGAAGCCTCTCAAAAGGTATGTGCCATTTAGAGATGGGCTGTGTGTTTCCTTTCTCCTGTGGGGTGAAGTGTCCTTCAGCTCAGCTTGTAGCTACAGCTCAGGAGAACAGGGTCTCATTCCCAACTTTGTTTTAACCCCTTTCATGCTTCACTTGACACAAGAAGAAAGATGAAATGTGTCTTCTGAGCCCACAGCTGAGAGGGGAGCCATATTGCTTGGATGAGGCWTGGCATGAGGCAGGCTGGGAGCATCCAGGTGCCCTGGGAGTTGCAGGAGTGGCTCACAGGTGTCCACAYTGTAATGCTGCTGAGCTTGCCTGATAACCTTGTCCTGTGGTGTTGCAGCCTGACATTCCATCCTTCCAGCCCTTCATCCAGGCTTTGTCCTGAGGCAGTTCAGGCCCTTAGAGCAGTGCCCTTTGTGCTCTGGCCAGAATCTTTGTTGTCTTGCAGTGTGACTTTGGCCCAGAGCAGGGCTGAGCTGGCTGTTCCCTGTGCTCCCTCTCCCTATCCCAGACCTTTGTCAGAAGTCTCTCCTTTTAGAAACCCAATTTGGCACAGTGGAGGTGGGAGTTTGATGTCACCTACATTGCCTGTGACCTGTTAACCCCAAACCAGCCCCCCTTGGTGCTGGCATGGAGGAGCCACGGGYTCTTCTTCCCCTTGCTGGCTCCTGGCTTCCTGAATGTCTGTATGGAAGTGTTTGAAATAATCAGAGGAGGCTTTTATAGGATTTGAATCATTACAGAAAGGAAGGGTAATACTCTGGTGATTTGTCAGCAGTATTAATAAAAGATTAGATTCTCCAGGAATTTGATCTCCTGCAGGGTAAAAGCGCATTACAGGGAGGTTTTTATTCTGTTTTATAATGAATGAAGGCAATGAAGTGTAATGAAGCTGAGCTGCTAACAGGGTCCAAGTGAACAGGCAGTGTGCTGGTGGTTTTTAGGGTAAATCCAGCAGGGAATGTACTCTGGAATGACTTTCCTTTAGTCATTGCCACCCTCTCCATAGCTGCTCACCTCTGAAGGGACTGCCGTGGTGACTTGGTGGCACACACAGATTTGGCAAGCCCTGCTCTGGTGACCAAGGGCTGCCATCCAGCTTGAGAAAGGATTTTCCTGAGCTTCTGGGAGCATTCCAYTGGAACTAGGACCAGAAGTTGTTCCTGTGCTGAGCTGTTAAAAATGAGGAGAGGAACATGAGCAGGAACTGACTGMATAGAGACAGGTGATGCAGATGAGTGATGTGAGGGAATGTGAGGCAAGGGGAATAAGAAGAAAGGAAGAATGGGGGAAAAAAAGACAAAAAAAGGGGATGGAGGGTAGCATGCCAGAGAGGGAAATAGGAAGAGGAGGTCACTGTAACAAGAGAACAGATGCTGTCTTGAAGAGGAGGTGAGAAATAGTTGAGTTTCCTGGCCTTTGGGGCAGATCAGGTGGGGGTGGCTGTAGCCCCCAGCACCTACCAGTGTGGGAACATTCCTCTTTGATCCCTGCTCCAACACAGAGGTGGGATGCAGGCCCTCTTTTCCCCCTTGGMCTGTGTGCTGGRGCTCTGCTTCAGGGCAAAYTGGGGAGGAGCTACCCCACGGAGGCACAGCCTTTTCCCAGCCCCTTTCTCCTGTTACCTTTCATATCTGTGTAATCCTGCAAAATGGGAATTTTTTCTCCATTCCTTAATGTCCAGTTCTACCAGCAAACTCCCCTCGTGCACCACAAGTCCCAAAGGCCATCTSTGTGCTTGCTGTGTGTCCATTAGTGCTGGCTTTGTGGTAAATCCCTGCTTGGCATCACGAGGGATGGTATTACACCTCTGTTCTCCTTGGACTTTGCCCAGGAATGAGGAATGCATAGAGAGATGGCAGATCCATAGCTCCTGCTGTTCCTCTCCTGCACACATAGTGCACCACATCATATCCCAGTGATCCCAGTGCAGGAGCCAAAGCAGGGCTGGCAGCTCCCTCCTCCTGCTGGGTATCCCTGGTGCTCCCTGTAGAGGATGGCTGTGGAGGCTGGGACTCCACAGTGTCAGCAGGGAACATGAGCTGTGCAGAGGTGACATGTGTGCTGGGGAGGGGAGGCTCCATGGAATCTTTCCTCTGAGCAACAGGATCAGTTTGACCTGGAGGTCAGTGATAAGCAGAAAGTGATCTGGCCATGGACAGCTAATGAGCAGTTCTGCTACTGAATGATCTGGTTTTCCTGTAATGCCTCCTGCTCTCTCAGCCTCGGGTGCAAGGAGTTTGCATTTCCCTGCAATGCCTGGAAATAATTGCCTTTCAGGGCAATTTCCATGCAGGACAATTAATTACCTGGCCTTYCTGGAAAGGCAGATGCAGAATCCCTGGACTCTTTCCATCTACACAGCCATTGCTAAATTAATGCCCTAACACTCTCTTGTTTTGTTTCTTCTCTCCATAGCCACATAAAAGCAAAGGCASAACCAGCAGACTTCTGTCTGATGAAGCAAGCTCAGAAACATCAGCTCCTGTAAGTACCCAGTTGTCAGTGYCCAGTTCCTGCTGAGCCTTGTGGGATGGTTGAGACTGGAAGGGGACCTGTGGGGGTCACCTGGTCCAACCCTCATACTCAAGCAGGGTCACCTAAAACTGAAAAAAAACCTAAAACTGGTTGCTCAAGACCCAAGTCCATGTGGCTTTTGAATATCAACAAGGATGGACAACTTAAATGTGTCCAAGTAACTCCTGGACTTGGTCTGGCAGCTCCTTATTCCCTATCTGTTGGATACTTTATACTGCCACCAAGAACTTCATTTTCCCTCAGCACAGCTCTCCTGGGATCTCTGTGATCTGGCACTGTTTGCTTTCTTGTTTCCTGGATTTCTGTCAGTTTTGAGCCATTCAGCTTCAAACTGAGGCTGAACAGTCAGGGTACAGATGCAGCCCTGCTCCCCATGAATACCTTCTGTGTCACAAACAGGCCGGTGTTGGTGCTGGGATGCACTTCTTGCTCACTTCTGCCTGCCTTGACTTTTTCGTGGTCTGGCAAGTCTGTGCTTCTTGGGAGGGAAAAAGCTTGGAGGAAGGTCTTGAGGTTTCTTTCCCAAGGTATTCGTTTGGATGAGAGGTTCCCTGAGCCTCACCTTACTACCCCAACAGAAGCTTCAGGAGCACTGGCTCCTCTCTGTTTCTCCTGAGAGGGAGGTAGCTGAGCACTCCCAAGTGTCTGTCTGACGAGGCTGTGGAGAGCCTGGCAGTCTGAGGGAGACTCAGCTGCTGTAGTGGATGTGGCTGTGTGAAAACTCAGCTTTTTTTAAATACTCCTGCTCTGTTCTTGTCCCTGCCTGCTTGCTTGCTTTTTAAGACCAGGCCCTTTCCCCAGGAAGTAGCTGTGACCAAGCTTGCAGATATAATTGTGTCATGCTCTTCCCATGGTGCCCAGCTACTGTTGCATGTAGGATTACCAAGGCTTAGGGTTCAGCAATAAAGAGAGGCAGTAGATGAGCTCTCTGAGGAGAATTTGATTTTGTGCTGGTGCAATCTGAAGTCATTTTCATTCCTGGTGATTCACCAGATCCACAGTCTCTTGTGTCTGGTTTACTAGGGAAAAGCTCTAAAAAAAACCATTCCCAAGTGATACTGGACACTGTAGTGATTGTTTGTGTGTCTGTGGCATGAGATCCAAGTCTCTGGCTCCCACGAAGCTGGCAGCAATTTGAGCTTTGCTCTTGGCTAAATTAGGCTTATTCTTGCACTGTCTTTCTCTGAGATTTACACCCAGGATCACTCTGTCTCAACAGAAGTCTGCTGCTTTATGAGCTGCTCCTTATCTGCTCAGCTCCTTTCACACGAGGCACTTAGAGAACTGCTGTGTTATTTTTCTTYCCTCAGAGAGGAGGAAATGGCTCGGTTTCACGAGGTTATCACCGATCCCGAGTACAGAGCCAACCCCCTCCTGGCCATCAGCAAGCAGCTCTCCAAGAGGCTGAGGCAGGGGGAAGAAGGGGATCCCCTTTAGAGCTTCAGCTGGGCCCTGGCACGCACAGGCTGTGAAGGAACACATCCCCTGGCACCACGTCCCAGCCACTTGGGTCCTTGGAAGCAGTTCAGCAGATGATGGAAACCAACAGCCCTGCTTTCTGTCTGCAGSAATAACGCAGCTCTCCCCTGACAGGGGCAGCTGCTCCTTTACAGGCAGCCTGCACAGAGCAGAGTGTTTGTTCTGGGAGATCCTTGTGCAGGCATTCAGCTCCCTGCAGAGGGTCTTGATGCATTTGCTCTTCTTGTGAGCAGGTATGATYTCTGAACTTGTGCCAAGGGCTGTGTGTCTGTTTTCTGTCATTGCCCCACCTCTTCCTGACAACTCTTGCTTCTCTGTTGGGATGGTTCAGGACCCCAAGCCCTGGAGCCCAGGAGGCTTTTGGAGTTTGTCATGACCAATGCTGCTGTTGATAGACATTGTTTTCTGTGAGAAAATTAGCTTTGGAATAAACATACTTTTGTACAGCACTGAGTTTGTCTGGCTCTTGTTTTGGTAAATAGGAATTGAAATACGACTTTATTTCCTTCTCTGGAAAAAGGACTTAAAATAATTGTTCTTTCCACGTGTACAGTGAACCAGGCAATGAGAAATGACTGCAGATCACATCTATCTCATGGGCTTGCCTTCCTCCTGCCCTGGAAGCACATGGTTCCTGTGGGTGATGCTCACCCCTCTTGGCCTYCATGGCTGTTTGGCCTGCCCTGTAGGAAGCATCCCAAAACATGTCYAGCCTGCAGGCTGTGAACTTCAGCCAGTTGTCTTTGGGGTTGGGAACTTCTGGAGCAGGCTTTTCCTTTACCAAACACCAATGTTCACAAAACCCCAGTGAATTTTCATGGGGGACAGCTGAAGGCAGGGCCATTCCCTATTAGAGATGATCCTGATTYGACACCCAAAAAGACCARTRCTGTCTTTTGAACCAYAAAAACAAASKTTACTGATGCTTCTTAACCTTGGGAAAGCAGCCTTTTGCAGTTGACTCTGACCCAAGTTAGTGCCTGAAACCAGCTTCARTGGAGGTGGCTGGCACCTTGCTCATACTTGTCTTGTCTCAATAGTAATGCTGCTGCTGTTCTCTCTCTAGGCTGGCACTGYTGAACAAAGGCTTTGTCTGGTGCCTCTTGGCTCTGGCAGTGTCTGCACTGTTGGAGAAGTGCCACTCCTCTTCCCACAGGGCCTGGCAGGAGCTTCCTGCTGGCAGAGGCCACAGAGCTATGCTGACTGTGTGTCCCATCCTCCATTCTGTTGCTCTCGGGCTGGCCTGCCCCAGGTGCAGCCGTCCTTGTGCTGAAAGGGAGAGAAGGTGGGAGGTGAAGAAGGCAAAGAATGGAGATTGTTCAGCCTGGACCAAGGAAAGCTCTGGGGAGACTGAGCCCCCCCACCCCCAGTGCCTATAGGGGCTTCAAAGAGGGTGGGAGAGGGACTGTGGACGAGGGCCTGGAGGACCAGGACAAGGGGGAATGGCTTTTCACTGCCAGAGGGCTGGGTTAGGTGGGATATTGGGAAGCAACTCTTCCCTGTGAGGGTGCTGAGGCCCTGGCACAGGCTGCCCAGGGAAGCGGAGGCTGCCCCATTCCTGGAAGTGTTTAAGGTCAGTTTGGATGGGGCTTGGAGCAACCTGGGACAGTGCTAAGCGTTCCCGGATGAGCTTTAAGGTCCTTTCCAACCCAAACCATTGTATAATTGTCTCATTCTGTGATTCTAAGTACAAAGGGGGATGGAAAACTGGAARCTGCAATGAGATAAGGAACAGTAACAGCAACAATGTTAATAACAAAAGAGGGGGTGATTCATGTGCAGAAAGGCTCACCCAGACCCTGAGACAATGAACAATGGCAGACAGTGCTGCTGTGTTTTTCTTCGACTGCAAGCCAGAGAGTCCCTGGTGAGGTGGTATGGAATAATCCCTGGGTCCTAGTCAAAACAGGATATACCTCTGCAAAACCAGTTCCAAGCACTTTGGAGCTCCCAGAGGCATCAGTGTCATGAAGGGCTCTRTGTGTGTAGGTCTCTCCAGGGTGCCACCAAGGTAGGGTAGCTGTGTGTGGATTTCCCAGCACCTTTAGGTGGCTGCAGCCAGAGCTGGTCCCTGGAAATTGGGACACCAAGAGTGGAGTTGTCCAGCTCTTTTTCCTTGCTCAGCCTGCTTGCTGGGCCCCGTTCTTTCCCTCCAAACCTCTGGGAGCCAACAGAGCTGCAGCCTCATTATCTGGGAAGCAAAGAGGCGACTGCTGTGCTCGAGGTGCTGAGCAGGGTGCTGTCCCTTGATCGTTGTGCAACACATTCACACCTTTCCTTCACCTCGGATGGGCCGGCACCCACTCTGTGTGTGTGTGTAGCTCGGAGCCCTGTGTTTGGAGTTGTTGGTCCCGCAGGAATTTAGCAGCAGTTAAACATGTGAGTGTTTAGAGCTGCAGTTCACAGCCTGCTGCTGCAGGCATCTCCTGCCCCCGCCATCCGAGCAGTTGAGCAAAGGACTTAAAATCTGCCAGGAAACAGGCGTCTGAGACACAGAGTCGCCTTCGCAGTTGGCATGTTTTCAGGATGATAAAAGCTTTCACGCCTTTTTTTTTTTCTTTTTTAGATAGCAGGGTGGGAAAAAAATAGCTTCCAAGCTGTAAGGAGTAGTTGTGCCAGAGGGGTGGGTGGGGGCCCAACCCGGCAGCTCCAGACTTGGCAAGAAGTGAGTAAGCAGTGAATGCACCTCAACGCGGCAGCGCTGGAGAGATTTGGGGCTACTCTTTTGAGCTGTTCTCTTTCTGGTTGGGAATTTTGCCTTTTGGAGGCTGTTCATAGAGCTGTGCCTGAAAGTGGGAGCCGGGGTATCCTTGTCCATCTGGAGGCACCAGKGGATATTTTCAGCTACACACCAAGCAGTGGGTGGAAGGGGATTCTCCCTTCCCATCAGCTCACGGGTAGTGTTGGTGGTGTGCAGGGATATTTTTTAATATCCCTGCTYTTCCCACTCCCCCGTTTCTCCGTGGTACCTGTGGTGGCCCATTGGCTGGTTCCTGCTGGAGCAGGGCTTGCWTCAGGGCAGCAGCACAGCTCAGAGAGATGCAGTGAGTCAGTCCCAGCCTAACCCTAGGAAATCCCTTGGGCACTGAGCACGTAGCCTACCTCCTTCCTTCCTCTTGCTGGCTTGTCTGCCCTGGAAAGTTTTYTTTCCAGACCTCATCCAAGTACCCTTTGCCTATGGAAAATGTGACTTTTGCTGGGTAAAAAGCACTTTTGTTTACGCTCTGTTTGAAGCCATGAGCTGCCTTATGTGCCCATGGCTTGCCTGGATCCCCTGGAGCATGTGAGATGGCTTTTGCCAGCCCTGTCAGCCCCTGCACTSAGGCACATGCTGGTGCTGTGGGTATTGGGCTGGAAGCTGGCTGCCTCCCAGGCTGCTGGGGAAACCTTGTGGCTGCTGGGCTCCAGATGGCTTGTCCCAAGTGCTGCCTGGGAGCAGTGGGGCTGGGGGGCTGCCATGAGGTGACTGCCAGGTTCTCCACCAGCTGAGAGCAGGCCCTGGGTCATGCCATGGTCTGGTGCAGCTCCAGCCCTCAGCTACACTTGTGATGCTGTACTCAGGGTGCCAGTGGCAGCTGGTGGGGAGCAGTGGGAATATTGGGAGCACTGGATCTCTGCTCCCTGGCTGGGGCACAGCAGCACTGACTGCCTTGCCATGCATTTCTTCACCACAGCTCCAGCTCAGTCTGAGCTTTGATCCTCTGTGAGTGTATCTCTAGGTTTGCTGTCTGGGGCTGAGGAGTTGTCTCCTCACTCCTTACCCTTCCATAACCTTGMACATCACTGTCAGAGGTCAGATAGCCACAGAAGCTGAGCTGGGCAGTGCTGCTGACCTTTTGGCCCTGCTACAGTGAAAACTGAGGGAGAGACAACTCAAGGCAAGAACAGAAGTGAAGACATCATGTCTGGTCACTCTGCCCCTCTGATGGTGATCATTCTGAGGGGGAAGATGCAAGAAGGRCTTTGCTGGTGGAAGAGATAACAAGGACATGACTAGTGTAAGAAGGATGATTGGGGGAGATTGTGTTTCTAAAGGGGGCAGGACAAAGGGGTGTGAGTGAGAAATTCTGTACCATAAATATTGTTAAACTAGTGTCATAAAGGGCTGTGCTTTGCTGGCACAGCAGAGTCTGTGCTTTCAATCCCCACAGTCACATCCAGCCCACAGGAGAGTCTGCTTGGGGCWCGCTGCAGGTGCCAACAGACCCCTCCAGCCATGGGGATGGTCCTCAGCAGTCCCACTGTGGGCAGTGTGGCTGACCCAGCACTCAGGGAGCTCCAGACAGCTGAAACTTCAGTGTCTCCTGCTCCTTCTGGCCCAGAAAGTGGTTGGCAGAGCAGAGACTTGGCACTTCTGCCCTTCTGCCACTCCTGCGTGCTCYGGCATGTGCAGTGAGCACTTTACATATGTGGGGTTATTTCCTTCCCCAGATGCCCTCTTCCCTGGCTGATCCTTACATTTCCCACACTTGTATCTGTTTCTTTTGCCCTTCATTTGCCTCTGAAACCAACCCAGGTGGGTTCTTGCAGGAGCAGCCTCAGGGAACCCAAGGARAGACAACTGCATGCAAATCGGAGCTGCGTGATGGTTTTGGAAGCAGATGAGATTGGCACCAGCAGCTCCTTTCCTGGAGGTGTTGCACAAGAGAGAGGCAGTGGTGAATCACCTGATCCAGCCTTTGCCTCAGAGCACAGCCCCACTTGTCCCAGCCCAGAAGCAGGGGTTTCACCATGGCCTTTTTGCCTYTGTCTGTTGGCATCACTGCCCTTGGTGGCCCATCCTGCGTGGATGTGCTGTCCTGGTCTCTTCAGAGCACTCAGGTAGGATGCATCCAACCTTCCCTTGAGAGGTGCAGTGGTGTTCCTGCTCTTTGCTTCCTGACCTTTCACCAGTCACTAATCCCAGGAGGGCTCTACCTCTTATCCCATGGCAGCTCAGTTTCTTTAAGAGCTTTTGGGTATTCTTTAAGTGCTTAAGAGCATTGCCACATACCATTTTGAAATCCCCATAAAGTCCGGGTTAATTGGATCACCCTTATCTTCATACTCACCATTTCCTTGTGAGGGAAAGCCATGCCCTGCACGCTGACTCTTCCCAATGAGATAATTRTCTGGGATCTGCTGATTGTGCTCTGAACCATGCTTGCTTTATGTGAGGAGTTAAACCTGGTTTTGTGTTTTCAGTTTGATGAGCAGTGTAATGCTGTTCAGACCTTTTTTTCTGGGAGGAGGCAGCTGGTGTGTGGCTCTGTGTTTTCTCTCTGTCTGGTCTTGATGCCTCACTGGGTGCTCTGGCAATCCAAACTGGGTTTGACATCGGGTGTGGCATTGCTGACAGAGGGACAAGGATTTTTGTGGTGGCTTTTATTTTTTCCTTAACTGATTCAGTTTTCCTTACGAAATAAGTGAAATATGTGCAAACGTATTTAAATAGTGCAAACAAAACACAGTGCCTTGCCAGCAGCGTTTTTAAGATTTAGACCTTTGCATCTGGATTCTCTGAGATTTTCTGGACTGCTTGATTACAAGTAGGATGCAGAAAATAATATCTAAGGGTTTCTCTGTGCTTTAACTCTGTTTTGTGCCAGATGGGGTGTGTCAGTGACCTTGCTTGAACTCACTGTGGTTTGTACATGAACCATACAGGTCTGTCTGTATCTGCTCCTCGTGGCTCATCATCCCCAAACATCTGGGGAGCCACGGTTGTCCCCGATGGTGCTACCCTAGGGCAATGAGGAGTGGGGTCTGGATCCATTGCTCAGTGTTCCTAAACGGAGAATTTCTGTGGTTTATTGCAGTGCAGGCTCTCTTTGAGGCTGMGTAAGCCATGACCAGGGGCTTTGCTGCTGGTCTGTCAGCTCAAGGAGTGTGCAAGGATGCAGTTTGCTGTGCAGCATGGTGACAGTCGTGCCTGATGCTCCCTGGACTTGGTTTCAGCAACACAAGTAGGAGAGGAAGCTTAGACAAAGAAATGTCCCAAACAGGAAGGTGCTAGAAAGGGAACAAATATCAGGCCCCGAGCAGGTAAAAGCAGATGATGCCAGGATATCCTCCCAAGTGAAGGAGATGAAGGAAGAGATAATCACCCCGGTGCAGGCACCCCTTTGTTCCAGCTCGGCCAGCCCGGGCCAGGGGGGATGGACAGACCGTGCTCAGCTTGATCTGCTCAGCTTGATCTGAGCACTCGATCTGTGTTTAACGTGTGGCTTGTCCAGCTTTTGTTTGAGGGATTGATGGACAGAAGCCAACCCACGGAAGGGGAGAGGCAAGAAGAGTTGCTTCCCTGGGGGATGTTGCTGCTGCTGCTCCCCTGCTCTCTGCAGGCTCAGCAGGGAGGAAAGGGGCTGCTCAGAGCCCTGCTGTGGGACAGGGGGCATCAGTGCCTCCTGCAGCTGCAAGCCCAGACAGCCTGAGGGCTTTGTGAACACATGCACACCCCCGGTGCCACGGCCCAGAGCTGTGCTGCCAGGCTGGAAGCAGTGTTGGTGCTCTGTGGGGACGTGCCTGTGTTTACAGCTGCTTTGGATACGCTTAATCTGAGTGCACTCCCAGCTGTGCTGGGTACGTGTCACCACAGCTCACCAGTGTGATGGCTCATCTAAACACCTTCCACTTCACTGCCAAAACAGCCCCTGCCTGCCTCATGAACCCCTTTGCTCTGGGAGCAGGAGGTGTTATTGTGGGAAGACACTTAACTCTTACAGCTCTGCTGATGTTCCTGTGTCCACATTTTGGCCCTCTGTGCAAAGGYAGAGCTGGCGCTGCTTTCAGGGGTGCTGTGCCCACAGTGCCTGATGTTGCTGGTGGGTTCCAGGTGAACACTGGGATGCTCATCGTTGCTCAGTGTGCAGTGCAAGGTGCATCAGACAGCATGCTGCTGCTGATGGTGACCAGTGGAAACAGAAGTTGTGAACCAATTCAGGCAATCCTTTTCTGTGCATTTTTCCAGCTTCTCACATATCTTGGGATTTTTGAACCAGAGATGTACTTGAATAGCACTTGCTGGATCTTGCTTCCAGATTTTCGTCATCCTGATTCCCAATATTWACTTTACCTTTTTAATTTTTTTGACTACTCCTTGTCACAATTCTRTAAAAGGTCAGCTCAGTTTGTCTTGGTGCCAGGGCCTGGCAGCTGAGCAGTAACAGCCAGCCCACACTGCACCTGATCTGCCACCACCAGAACCTCCCTAAGATGCKCATGGTTTAAAAATTGGCCTTGTAGTGGTCACTGAGCAGGTTGGTTCATGGCCTGTTGCTGGGCAGTGCTCAGACTGTCCCCAAAGCAGTTCTGTATTTGGTGTCTGGTCCTGCCTGCCCACTGTGACCCCAAGGGCACACTTTGCCATGGGTGGCACCACACAGCCCCATGCCTGTGGCTGCCCAGCCTGGGGSTGTGAGAGGATGARGGAGAGCCAGAGTCCTTTCTCTGCTCTGTACTGCAGGTGGGCTGAAAAGACCAGGACCRTGGGTGCTCGTGTGAAATTGCATTGGATGTCACTCTTCCTCCAACCCCAGGGATGGAGTTCCTTGTGGATGGAGATCCCTGTCTTTAGGACCTATTCCCAGCCCAGTGTGGAGGCCTCTCTGTCTTGGGGCTGCCCTGAGCCAGCTCTTCCACTGGATGACATCAGGCAAGGCACTCTGCTCACAGGCAGCCTGGCATCCTGCCTGGAGACCCAGCTCAGGACACTGTAGGCATGAGGACACACCTCAGCATTGTTCAGGGGTCTACACTAGCAGCTTACAGCAAGAGGAGCTGCCAGACTGCCTGGAAGCATGTGCTGGCCTTAGAAATTCATGTTACAGACCATCTATGAAGCAGCTGAATCTCTGATTAGGCAGCTACACTCCCCAGTTGTCCTACAGCAGCAGCCAGCACCCTGCTGAGGATGTCATTGTCCTTCCACAGGACTGCCAGCTTGCCACTCAGCAAGGAATGGGTTAAACCTCCTCCCTCCTTCTTTTTGCAGCGTGAATTTGGAAACAGGTTCCCCAGGCTTGGCAGCTGCCCCGCTGAGGATCATATGGCGACAGCAGGGAGGAACTACTAAGCTTGGATCTGCTGCCAGGGCTTTTCAGGGATGCAGCTTCTGTTGGGTTGGTGGCACAGAATGGTGGAGGAGGTGCTGGGTCTGGCAGTACATCCACCACAACCTCAGGTGAGGTTAAGGACTCTAGAAGTAGGTCTGGCATGCTGGATGCAAGGTGTGTCTCCAGAGTGGTGGATATGGGATGGAGAATCCAGGTTGCAGAACTGTGCACCAGCACACAGGGATATATTCAGCACACGTGGGGACCCCAAGGAGCAAAGGCAGTTTGCAAATCATGTTTTCCTGAGGTGGAAAATCCCTGTCAATGTGGAAACTATGAAGCTGCTTTTGAGTTGTTGTGTTTGAAATGCGCCATGCTCATTTCTCTGAGTGACTGCCTAATATTTCCAATTTCCCAGCACTTGGATGAAAAARCCATTGTTAAAGAGCCATTCATTTATTAAACTGGGTTTACAGAAAACAGAGCAAGCCAAAAAAAAGCCCCAACCAATCAAAAAACCCCACATATCAAGGTTTGAATTACTTGGTTAACATGAATTACTCCATGGTGGAGTTGGGTCTGCCTTTGAGTGGGATGAGAAGCCCACCTTTGCCACATTTCAGGGTCACTTTGGAAGGGACCTCAATGGRTCACCTGGTGCAACCTCCCAGCTCAGGCAGGATCATCCCAGAGCAGAGGATTGTGTCCAGCAGTGATTTTCCCAACATCCATGGTGGGACGCGACCAGTTTGGCCGGTGACGCAGAGGTGGAACTGAGGAAAGTTGTTTTGTTTCCTGGCTTTGCTGCTGATCCTAAGGCAAGGGAAAAAATGCAGTAGTCAGTGTTAAATTCCCTGAGCTTAAAATAGGATAAGAAAACACAGACAGGCATTCCCAGAGGTGAAGGGATCAGCAGCCAAAAGCTGCCTGCCTGCTGGTGCTGCTGCTCCTGAGCAGGGCAGAGGCGAAGGGCTGTGCCTGAGAGAAGGAAGTATAAAAATAGGTTGTTGTTCCTAGCACTGGCTTTTGTGCTGGTCCTCTTTGCCCTCCCTGTGAACTCCTGCATGGATCTTCACCCCACCAGGAACTGGCAGAGAAGGAAGAAGCCATGAGCATGGTAATGTGGGTGTCACCACCTGAACACTCTGGAGAAACAGGTGAGAAAGCACAYAGAGTTCTCAGCACAAAGTTTCAGTAATGCCAAGGTGGTTGATGCAGCAGCATGCATCWACACATATCCAGGAGCATAGGAAATGRCCTCAAGCTGTGCCAGGGGAGGTTTAGMTTGGATATTAGGAAAAAYTCCTTCACTGAAAAGGTGGTCAGGTRACCTCAAAGGGACAGAAATCTGGCAAAGTAAAGATTTCTCTGACCAGTTGATGTCTGCGGTCAGTTGTGGGCAGGAATGAGATTTGGAGATATGATGGAAGTGCTCTGATGGGCAGAGATGAGGAGTGATATCAGGCTGCAAGCCTGAAAACCTGGGAAAACGAGCCACAAAAACTGGGAAGAGCAAGGCCCGTGTTGCATTCCTCTGTGTCCTGCAGCATCCAAGACAGAGAATCATGGGCCAGGCTTGGTTCAGGACCTGCAGGTCTTTAAACTGCAATGACCTGCAGTGGCTTTAAACKGGCAGTGAGTGGGTTTAGAATGGATATTGGGATGAAATTGGTGGCTGTGAGGTTGCCCAGAGAAGCTGTGGTTGCCCTATCCCTGAAGTGTTCCGGGCCAGGCTGAGTGGTGCAAATAGTGGAAGGTGCCCCTGCCACTGCAGAGGGTAGAATGGGATGAGTTTTAAAGTCCATTCCAAACGAATCCATTCTGGAATTCTGGGATTCTATGTCTAGGGCAAAATGCAAGTCGGAAACCTSCTCCCTAGGGACCACATGCCTTCATCCTAAGCCTGCTGCCACCAACAGCCAAGGTTTAAAGCAGGTATTTAATCCTTTTTGGATCCCCTGTTCCACAGGAGGCTGAAGTCCTAACACACATAAAGAGCCACACACGTGGTGGAAGCGCTGCTGGACTTTACTGMTGGTGTTTGGGTGGAGATCTCCCACTGCTTTCTGCAAAACACTGTTCGGCCTTCTCCTCTGGGCACGGTGGGACGCACCCGGACACGGGCACCGCATCCAGGATGACGCTGAAACGGCAGAGGCTCAGTCCTTGAGCCCCGTGGGTGGTTCTGACGGCCGGGCGCTGGGGGCTGGTGCCGGGACCCCTTCGGGAGCGGGGTGTGCGGGTGTGTGTCCCGGGGCGCGGGGGATTCCCTGCCGGGAACGGGCTGAGGGCGCGGGGGGAGCGGGGGTGCGC
>CADDXX010000572.1:33257-56114 GCA_902810485.1 Alauda arvensis
GCCCGGGCAGGGGCCGCGGCGGCGGAGTCGAGGCCATTTTCGGGGGCTGGCGGTGCTACGGGAAGTTTGGCCCCGGCCGCCCCACCCGGTGGGCAGCGGTTCCCCAGCGGCACCCGCCGCCCGTCACGGCGCCCGCCCGGGGCCGCGGGGAGCGCAGCAGCGGGGAACCCCCGGTGCCCGGCACCGCTGCCGCGGGGGGTGCTTCGGCTGGGCTGCCCTGCCCTTCTCCCCATACCCCCCGGCCACCGCCGCGCTCCTCCGGCGTCGCCGGGTCCGGCCGCCCCCGGCACCGCCGCCCGCCCTCTGCAGTGGGGAGGCGGCGCGTCCTTGGAGAGCAGCTCGGGCGTGAAACGCGGCTGCACATCCCAGCGCCTCTCCTTCCCGCCTGGATAACCCCACCGGAGCCCTGCTCCAGCTGCTGCCCTGGCCCCCGGTGGGTTTCGTTGTTCCTTTGGGATTCGGTTGGGCTTGTGCTGTGCCGGAGCAGACCTGCAGTCGTGGGATCTGTGATTGTGCTTTTGAGAGTCTGATTTGCTTAAAATAACAGAAGTGAAAGGCTTCTGAAGGGTACCTGTGTGGTGCTTGGTGACCGAGGGGCAGCGCTGGCCTGGGCCACTCCTGCTCTCTGYCCATCTTCACCTTGTACCTCTCAGGACTCAGGTGAGGGAGGCACTGGTCAGGCAGAGAGGTTCTACCGAGCATTCAGGACCCTGCCCTCAGGCTGGTGAAACCACAGGCTTGATGGATGAGGCACCATCAGCCATGCTGGTCCTTGGCTTGGGCTTTTTTTTCCTTTTTTAAATTCCTTTTTTCTTTTTTCTTTCTAAATTTTTATCCACTTTTTTTTTTTTTTTTTTGGTGGAGAAGGGAAAGGAAATACCAAATATAAAGGGCAAAAAAAACTTCATGTATTTTTTCAGCATAAACAGCATTAGGATCTCCTTTCTTACTGKTTTTTATCCAAGTGGTGATGAGTTTACTGGCGCTGTTGGCACCCAGGCACCCTGCTTGCTCTGAGTTACTCTGTCACTCCTGAGAGTGAAGTTGTAACATTGTTCTCCCAGCTGTTTTATGCTGAGGAGTGGCAGCAGGCCAACCTTCCTGGACGCACAAGATGTTTAGAATAATTAGTGATGGAATACCCCTTGAAACTAATTGTTTGGCTTTATCTAGCACTCAATTGCAGCGATATCTACCTCTAAAAATAGGCAGGCCCCCGTGTAATGAGCCTCGCAGTATAAACAAGTCATATCTTGAATGACTGTTGTTACTTTTTGGGATGTCCGAGATAGAATGCCTTTGGGGGTTTTGCCAGATCTCCTGTCTAACTCATTTTTTTTTCTTCTGCAGTGAGCTATGTTTCTTGGCCCTTGTGCTGTGTGGTTGTGTGCACTGACCAGAGCTCAGTAACCCTCCCTGTTCAGGGCTGGCACAGGAGAGATTCCCACTGCTCCTGTGACGGCCCCAGGTTGAGCAGTGCTGGTTTTTCCATGAAATCCGTGTGGAGATGGCCAGCAGTGGGCTCTGCCRGGTGACTGTGCCTGCTCTCTGTGAATTCAGTGCAGAGCCCTGTTTATCTGTGCTTTGGGTCCATGGGTTTCCGTGAGACAGGGACAGAGCAGCTCAGGTGTGACCCTGCCTTCCTGGGATGTCTTCCCCATGTGAGCTCACCGTCCTTGCTTTCAGGAGTTAGGAGCCAGGATGGCACGAGGAATATCCTCACATTTCAGGAGTTAGCAGCCAGGATGGCACGAGCAATTTCCTCACATTTTGCAGTGTGTTTCTCAGAGCGTGATGGCTGAGTGTGATTGGCTCAAGCTCTCATGTGCACATGCCTTTTGGACTTTGTTTTCAGCTGCCAGCGTGCTGGCCGAGGCTCCTCTGTGTTGCAGACGTTCCAGAGCACTGGCTCCAGAGCTCAAGAGAGAAAAATTAGCTRACTTTTGCAGCAGCAGGACTGTTTTGCTCCATGAGCACTTGTTTTCTGAGAAGGTACCAGAGAGGTCATTGTGCTCAGTGTTTGAAACAGGAGAGTCTCATAGTGATCCCACTGCGCTCACAGACCCCAACCCACTTTGATATTGCCCCCAGTTACCCAGATTTATCTGCTCAGTTGCAAGTTTAGTGCCCTTCTGTGGGCTTTATGTGTTTTGGGATTGGAAGTGCAGTTCCATAAGCCCTCAGTGGCAGGCCTCTGGCTTGCTATGATCACCAAGGTCCTCTGGAGAACTTTTGTTATAACTGAATGGGACTTTAAATCCCTTTTAAAAGCCATTCATGTTTGGGTTTAAGTGAGTAAAACCTAAATGGCTGGGCTTCTAGCTCAGACAGTTTGGGACTGGGAGCAGGTGAGGTCAGCAGTCAGTGTTGTTGAGGTGTCACCTGGGCCTTGAGGAGGGTTTGGGGATGGCAGTGGTGGTTGTGCTTCAGGTAGGGAATGTTTCCCTCCCTGCAAGGATGGGCTGTGTGTGTGTGTGTTGGTGCCAGGGTGGTTTCAGGTGAGGCTGAGATGGGTTGTCTCCAGGTGCTTGCAGTGAGTGCCTTGTGTTGGAAATCATGGTGCTGCAGGACCCTGAGGGTCTTGGCTTGGGTGCCTCAGAATATCTGGTGTGATGAAGACAGACCAGAGCTCTTGCTGTTTCTGTAACTTCTGAAAGCACTAGGTGCTTGGTTCCTTTGAAACTCAGGCCATCCAGCTGCTGCGGGGTGCATTTCAGCTTATATTTAAGTACTGAACATTGAAACTGTGGGTTTGGGCTGTATTTATCAGTGGATACTCTTATTTATGTACTGTGGTTTTAAAGGAAATACCCTTATAGTAGAARTGCCTGWCAAGCAAAAAAACAAAACAAARAAACCAAACCTTGGTGAAATGATTATGTAAGCAAGTGAAATGGCATTTAAAGCAAAAGTTTCTTTCCTGYTTGGAGACAGTGTGGCTGGTTTTTTTCTCTTTCCTGCTGTTCAACATTTTTTAAATCCTTTTAGTGAATGTTTTTTGTATGGTAGGTATGAGAAATGGTTGTTTTTGCAATTTAAGTCCTTAAAGAGCTCATCAGCAGGCTCTGGGAGCTAGCAGGAGGCAGATGTGAATGTTTGGGGCTGTAGCTGACCAAAGCAGCGGCACATGTGTGCATTTAAGTAATAATTAAGGTTTAAAAAAAACCCCAAAGAAASCCATGTAACTATTACTGTGGGAGCTCAGAGGATGCTCGGTACAGTCATCCTCTTAAGAATGTCTGGCTGCAGAGGGATTGGGGATCTTTTCCTGTTCTCTGCCTSCGGGTGAGCTGTGCTGTGCGTCTGCCCCAAGCACAGGAATCCATCACTCCACAAAATCTGCCGGGGTTACCTTGAGCTTCCGTTCCCAGCAGGAGCAGGGCTGAGTCAGTGCTGCCTGCCCAGGGCTGTGACTCAGTGCTGTCCCCTCAGTGCACAGCCAGGGTGTGCCTGGAACCTCATGGCAGAGCTGTACCTGCCCRGAGGGCTTTGGGAATGTCGGGCTGCTTCCCTGGACTGTGTGTGCTGCTGGAAGTTGGTTGTCACTGAGCATCTGTGCAAGTGCCAGGCAGCTCTGAAGCAAGAAGCTTCTCCTGTGTACAGTATTATGGTTTTGTCTTTATGGGTTGGGGTCTTTCTTTACATTTTATTTTAGCTGATTTATTTTTTAAATGTTAAGATTTATGTGCTTGAAAATGAGGAGTGYTTTGTTTTTCTTTTGGAGCATCGTCTTCCCTGATGCTCCAGGGTTTGGTCTCTTTGTGGTTCTCTCTCCTGAAGTGAGGAGAGCTGTCTGTACATCTAACTCAGGATTACTTCATAAGAAATGTCTTTATTGGGAACTCTGGCCATTTYCCTGTGCTTYTAAGCTTGATTTCCCATTGCCTGGYATCACACCAYCRAGTGCCCTRCAATGAAATTGGTCAACACYTTGCAAAGTCCATCAGATTTGGCAAGAGAGTGGATATGTCACAGGTGAGYACTGAGAAGTTGTGTGAGCACGAGAATCTGTGAGGAAGGAAATCTCACATGAGGGCTCTGCTGAAAGAAAAGCTGTTGCTGGAGTGCAGATATTATTGGACATCAGAGGAGCCCAGTGGTAGTGAGACAAACAGGAAGCCAAATTTCGTTAGTGGTTCCAGTAAAAGGTAGGTCCTTGTTTTCCTAAGTATCCCTTGTTTTCCTTTGTGAAACTGGAGAGGAGTGATCTAAGGGAGAGGAGTGATCTAAGGAGCACTCCTGCATCATCATAGGAAGAAAACAAAAGGTTTGGGTCCAGTCCCTCACCCTGCCCCTGGGGGCTGAAGCACAAGGGAGATGATGTTAAATGTCCCTATAAAGGCTCTTGCAGTTGTTTGGAATAATGTCCTTTTATAGGTGTAGACAAGCACCGGGGTGAGGATTTTTCCATGCAGAGTGCTTTTGGCAGARGTGCAAAAGGAAGGGTTGCTCAGCACATTTTTTGCAGAAGAATTTTTGGGTTTAGTTAATTTTGAAGAGATTTTAACAGAATGAAATTCTTGGACTTAGGTAAGATGAAGAACACCCTGAGTATCCTCATTTGGAGTAAACATGTGAGGAATAGACTGCATTTTGAATTGAAAGTAGAAATCCTCCTCATCTGGGGATGAATTTGGTGCTGCATGGCAAGAARGTACTTTCTGATTACTTTGCTGCCTTTTGTTATTATAATACTTTCAAGTTGCATAAACAATTTTATAATGGGCCTTAGGTAAAATTATGTGTGAGAACTATGCCAGTGTCAATTTACCTTTGTTCCAAACTCAGTTTACCAATGGCTCCTCCTTTCTGCTATTAATTTTGTCATATCAACTCAGGAAAGAGATGAACTGTTTAAAATTTGATCAAAAAGAGAACAAGCATGTATGCTAAATGCTTTATTTGTCACATGTAATGTGAATATAAAGCTTTTCCATAGGAATTRTGAGGCAGCCTCRACTAGGAGTGTTTTTTTCCTATTTAGTSTGTGTAGATGTTGAGATGTGCTGAGATAGTTAATACTTGCCTCTGCCATTCTGAAGGGCTTCTGCTGAGAGTGTTCAGTGTGTCTGAAATGAGGTTGGTTTTGATTTAGGTTAAGTTACTCAGCTCTTCATCTTTATTAGCAAATGAGCCTTTAAGCTTTCACTGCCTTTTTCCTTGCTTAGTTATGCTGGAAAACTRTTAGAGGGAAAAAATACCTTTGAATTCTTTCTTTAGATGCAGGTTTTATAAAACTTGTTCACAGAGGCCATTCTGTAGCAAAATGCAAATTTTTCCCCTCAAATACTGAACACAGATACAGAGTGCTTAATAAAAAAGCTCTAGAACTCTTCAGATGGCTCCCAGTATGAGCATAGTAGGATCTTTAATTAAACATGTGATTAGCTCTATGTTTTCATTAATAAAATGTGCAGATTAGGTGGAAAATAAGACCAACTCTAGCAGAAGACTCGAGTTAGGGATAATRCAAACACCAAGGTCTGGACCATAGATCATGAAATTTATGCAGCAAAAAAGGGAGTAATTTGGGGAGTTCTGGAGGGAAACACCTCTGTGGGCTTGGTCTGAGGGAAGAGCACAGCCCTAGATGATGCAAACTTAGTGTGGTCCACAGGATAGGAAATAAAAAAAGCATTCTGATCAAAACCAGACTAAGAGAAGGCATTTTCATGCTGCTTTTGGCCTTAGAGCTGCCATGTTTCTCACAGCCAAAGATAAAGGGTCAGTTGTGGTAYATTTAAATCCCTGAAAAATGAGAAGAATTAATATAAGCTGATGGCTGAACTGTGCTTTGTTTGGGAGAAGCTTGTAATAAAGCTGGCTCTGTGAGGGAGCCAGGGTTATATCCCTGCTCCACTGCTCAGGTTTTAAAGCTTGCTCTTGATATGCGCAAGTAGCTCACCCTGGAGATCAAAGGAGGAGGAGATAACTTCTCTTTTGTTGGATGCTTACTCACTTTTATAACCCTGATAGCCTKTGGTCAAGTTTACACCCGGAGAGCACTTGGTAGGAAAGCACTTTGTAGCACGGGTGTTTTCCACACTATGGAAATTACCAAGGTGTGTTAAGTAGGGAGAGATCTCCTTTGAGATAGCTTGGGAATCCAGAAGACAAGTAGTGTTTTTCTCCCTTCAGTTTTGGTCATTTTGGTGGCCAAAACGTGTCAGCTGACTGAACAGCACCTTTTGGATGCAGACTCTGTGCAGGTTTGCAGCCCCTTGGACTGTTGCCTGTGAAGTCTGCACAAAAAGTTTGGGTGTTGTTCACAGGTGTGGAGCCACAGGCARCTGCAGAGTCATTATTCTCTGTTGAACCAGAGTCATCTTTTCCAGCTGGACTAGAACAGATTCCTGTTTTTTACCTTTCCAGAGCAGCTGTGTGGCACAATGCTTGGGTTTTCTCAGCCGTGGTGGCTTTGATGTCCTCTGTGGGGCCGTGGCCCCTCTCTTGGTTGGAAGCACTTTTGCAGCCAGCAAAGCCATCCTCCCAGTGCTGAGAGCAGCTAGGCTTTCCTGGGATTGAATGTGTATTACACAGACCTTCTTGGAGKGATATTTTTACAGATGCTCTTTGTCTCTGGCTGCTCACCAGTGCCAAGTGGTGTTGTGCAGTTTGATGTCATATGATACTGTGTTTTGATAACAGAGAGGAGCTGGAAATTAATGCTTAACTCAGACCAGTGATCCTGGCRGTTGCAGGCTGGGTGTGTGTGCCAGTGTTTTAATTGGCATTGGGAACATGCTTCTGAGCCTACAGAAACATGTAGGGACATGGTTTGCTGGTGGACCTGCTTGCACTCAGTGGTCTGGGAGGTCTTCTCCAGATTGATGCCATGATTCTGTGACAATCCTGCCTGTCTGTGCTTGAGGTGGGAGGGCTTGCACAGGCTCCCTTCAGAGGAGGCTGAGTGCAGGGATGAGCTCTGGGGACATGTCCACTGCCTCGGAGTTTGTGATTGGATTGTGCTTCTGTCACTAATGAATGTCCTGAGTTTGATTAATCAGAAGCTAAATCAGGASCCTTCAGTGATTTAGCAGCTCTCAGGAACATGAGGCAGAGCAGCACAGCTGATGCAAGTGAAGGCAGCAAGGTCTGGCTGGGAGCATTTTGCCTGTGCTTTTGGCAAAGTACCTCCAAAGGGCTGAAGTCTCCCACAGAAAGCTTTTGTGGAAGTAGAGAAAATCCTGTCTTCACTCCATAATCAACCATGCATGCTCCAACTGGTGGGAGCTCAAGCCCAGTAGCCCCCCCATCCTCTATTTCACAAGAATTGTCAGGTCCTTCCATCAAATCCACAAAATCTGTTCTTTCTCATGTCTTTGAAACTCTTGCAAAAATCTGTTATGTTAAACACAACTCTGCTGTTTTCCATGAGGATGATAATGACTTGGGAAAGCTTCCCAACTGGTGGARAGGGTGCATTAGTCTGGAAACCTTTGGGTAGTTTGTCCCTGTTTGATGATTTTAAATCAAAGTTGATTTCCCCAGACCTCAGTGCTGACAAATGTGGATAACAAGGGACAGTGAGTACTACTGTAGCTCTGTCGGGTCTTTTTTCCCTGGTGCAGCCTAGTTTATCTTCTCTTATCCCCTGAAAGCTATTCTTAGTAAGTGGTTGTTTTTCTTGAATTAAATGAGTGAATAATCACTGTTTCATTCACTGTCCTTACATATGCTTAAATATAGTATTAACCTAATCTTCTTATATGCTTTTCCTTCTGCTGCTCCTGAGTTCCTAAAGGAATCAGGTTCACTATTAGTAAGATCTATGAATGAACTTGCCTGGAAATTAAATACTTCTTTTGAGCTTTTGTTTATTGCCAAGATGATAATTTATTCCGATTTTTGGACAGCAGCATCGTTCTTCATGCACGTAACTTCTGTGCTGTCAAGAGAACTTTTTCTGCTTACAAATTCCCCAGATGCAGTCTGTGAGATGATTTTGGGTGTGTTTTTCTTCCTGCTTGGAAGGGAAGACTGTTCAGTGGCAAACGTTTGGTTTTCCATTTTAGGAGGGAAGGAGGGAGGGAGGGAGCTCTCCGTGGTACCGAGCGGGGCCAGGACCGCCGGGCTGCGGGTTCCTGCTGCTGCCGGCAGAGAGGGAGGGAGGGAGGCTCGTCCTGCCCTCCTGCTCCTGGCACATCCCACTTAGATAAAATACCAAATCCATTGTATTTCATAGATTTAAAAATATTTGTTCTTGATTGATTAAAAAATTATATGGCTTAAATAAATACAGCTAGTATATATAGTTCCTATAACTGTACGTTTTTTTCCTCTCATCACTGTGTTTCAGATCATGATGGCYAGCTGGCTGTTTTTTGCAACCCAGATAATAATAAGTGCTGCTGGACAGTATTCCCAACCCCACTGCTTGTTTTCCATCTCCTCTGGCCTCCTTGGGAGCTTCTTGTCAGCCAGAAGCTCCTCATGCAGCCTTCAGTCAGGTTTCAGTCAGCAGCTCAGCTGAAGGTGGGCCACGATGCTTTTGGGGCTGGTTTAGCCAGCCCGGGTATGAACACCCACAGCTTCTCTCAGCATCTCTGATGCCCTTGCTGCCTTTCAGCAGAAGCCTTTTCCAAGTTCAGGGTTGAAAGAATAGCCAGTGTTGGAAGGAATCTACAAAGATTATTGAGCCCAGCTCCTGGTCATGTACAGGACAGCCCCAAGAAGAGCTGTGGCTTGTTCTCCTTTCAGTATGTTCTTTCCTACATCCTTTGGTTTTAGATTTGTTTTCTTTTCAGGTTTGCTTTCCAGACTTAAGTGAGGTTCCCCAGTAGCTGTGAGAACATTTTTTGAAGTAACTGCTCTTGCAGGCTTTCAGTGAATATGGAAGGAACTAGAAGTAGAACATTTGATTATTGTAATAAAAGCTCTGTTGAGGAATATGSCTATTGACTGTTGCTCTCTTGCCAGAGCATCACCTGATCTGCAGGACAGCTTAGCTGAAGCAGCCTGCTTTTAAAGCTAAAGAAAAATAGCCAATATTTTGAAGGTCAGAGCTTTCAGAGTGCTGTGGTAGAAAGTAGGGAAAGGAATGTTTTCTTCTGGTAGCTTTCAGTGTAGCAGAGCTCCTCRGCATTATTTATGGCTTTGGCTTGGGTGTTTGTGCATCTCCCTGGGTCACAGACCTTCCTTGCTGTCTTCTGGTGTTTTCCTGCCTAGGTTTGCAATGTTGCTGTGGGTATTTTTRCATCCAGTGGTGCTTAAAATGCCTACAAACACCTCTTGTTCCAGCAGCTGACCTGGCAGCATTGCTAGTGAATACCACTTTAATATGTGTGCAGTGGGGTAGTTTTGAATAAATGACTTYTGGATCTATGTTAGGAGGCTGCTGATGTTCTTATTGGAGGATTTCACCTCCCAGAGCTAAGTCTTGGTTTCTTGTATAGTGCATGTTCACARTGCATAGGTTATCCTTGAGAGAACAGCCAACTCCCTGCATTTCTGAATCAGTAGCTGCTTCTTTACTTCACAGAAAATGCATGCAGTATGTGCATATATTAAAAATGCATGCATATGTATAATATTTTMTCTTCAGTACTTTGTCCAGAATAAAAACCTCAGTCTAAAAATAACTACAGTAAAAGGTCACTAAAGTAGGTTCATTATCCAAATTCCACTCAACATGGAGTTTTTGACATATGAACTGATAGACTCTTTGCTTCTGTGGCTGAGATCTCTTAAGTAGTCTTGATGGCATTAAATGGCTCTTTCTCTCTGTGGTTTTGTTGTCCTGAASCTGAAGGAAGTGCTGTGCACTGAGTTATTTGCTCCCCTGGGTTGGTGTGCCAGGGGAACGGGGATTTTCCATGCTCTCACGTGGAGCAGGTGCACCACAGGCTGTGCAGAAGCACTGCTGGTCTCCTTGGTAATCTGCTACTCTTTGAGAATCTTGGGGACCTCTGGTGGGGTCATCCTTGGCCCTTCTGCATGTGCTGCTGTAGGTGTTGGGAGCAGCAGAGATGCAGGAAGGATGTGGTGGTGATCCAGGTGTGTGTGCCCTGTGAGATGGGGAGGGGGGCAGCAGCACCTTGACTGGCTCTGCTTTTACCTGGAGTGCAAATACAACTGAGCAGGGCAGACACAACTCTCTGGTCCCCAGCAAAATCACGGGCCAGTGCCCCATGTCCCAGGTGAAGGCTGGTGTCTCTTGGGTTTTTCCTCCTTCCTCCACAGCTCATGGCTGCTTGCTGGTGGGTGCTGCCTGCCTGTGGCACACAGGGAAGGCTGGCAGCTCTGCCTTTCTCCTGGGGCCAYCAGGTTGTGCTTTCTGCAAGGCTGTAGAAGAATAGATGTGCTTGGGGCTAATCCAGTGTACTYGCTCTGCCAACATTTGCAGCATGTATCAATTCTGCCTGAAAAGCATAGACTATTTCTTGCCTTTGGTTCTGTGTTCTCTTCCAGGACTGATAATTGTTTCCCTTTTTCCCTTTCCCCCTGTGTTTGTACAGTCAGACWCTGATTTGTTCTAGACTGAGCAGCTCCCTGTGCCATGTGTCACCCTGTAGTCCTTCTCTGTTTGCCTGCTGCTTTGACATGATGCTGGTTGGCAAGAGGATGCAAAGTTGGGCAGGGTCATGTGTGCACAGGCTGCCCAGAGAAGCTGTGGCTGTCCCATCTCTGGATGTGCACAAGGCCAGCTTGGACAGGGCTTGGAGCAACCTGGGATAGTTGGAGGTGACTCTGCCCATGGCAGAGATCAGCTTTAAGGTCCCTTCCAACCAATCTGGCATTCTATGATCTGGAACTTTCATCACTTACTCATTAACTTTTCCCCTCTAAGTAGTTTCAGGTTTGTCTTGCTGGGAGATTCCTTTGGGTCTACTTTGTGTGAATAACTTAGTAGATAAAATAGGTGCAAGCATTTCAACTCCCATTTGTCTTGTTTCCTTCAGCTATCAGGACCAACTTTAATACTCAGCTTTTCAGATAACCTAACASCGTTTGTTATTTATCAATTTGGATCTGAACTCAAAAAGTCTAATGAAAATTAATGTAGGTGTTCCAAAGGCCTGTAGATGAGGCACCTGGGAACATGATGCAGTTGTGAACATGGAGGTCCTGTCCTAAGAGCTGGACTCCATCATCTTAGAGGTGTTTTCCAGCTTTAGTGATCCTGTGATTCCATGTGTGAGTAACGTGGGCCACAGGTCCTGACCTGTGCCTGGYCATGCCAGTGTCTTCCCTCTTTCTCCCTCTCCTCCTGCCCTATCCAAAATCCTCTGGATGTTTTCCTTGCTTGTCTTGTCAAACTCTGGGATTCTTGACTATGAAGGTGGTGAATCCCATATCTGCACAACGTGGCTGAAAAATGTCTAATATTCTGTGATGGCAAACACTCTGCCCACACACCTGAGTGGTGATGGCACTCAGATTTTACACCAGAAGTGTGGTTGGTGGTGTGTTGCTTTTTTGTGTTTGGTTTCTTCTTTTTTTTTCTGGTGGATTTTTTTGTTTGTTTATTTTTTTGTTTCTTTAACATACAGTAACTTGATACTGAATAATTCAAGGACCTGCTCTGGAAGTGGTGGTTTGAGTCAGTTTTTTGTTAGAGAGATCCCTGACAGGCAGTTAGTTGCATGCCAAGTCCTGAGGAAGGCTTCCAGGATCTCAGAAGACTGGTGGGAAGTCAAGGTGCATTGAAAGTTAGCTTGAAGTTCTTCATATCTTCTCATATTTTAGTTGGAGAAAAGCAGAAATGTGACTGTAAAAGTGAAATGTAACACTTTGATATTCTTAGAAGTCCAGCAGCTGTTCTTACGAAAACATTGTAAGGCTGAAACAGATGTCAAAATCCTGGAAGTCACCTCCATGGAAATGCAGACTCTCTGTGAGACTTGAGTCACAAACACGGGGTGCTTCCAGTTGAGCTTGCTGCTGCCATGCTCCCTCTCTGGGACAGCCTCAGAGTGGCGAGGAAAACTGAGTTTAAGATGCAGTCACTGGTTTTCTGGCTCCCTGCTGCCCTGGGACACTCTAGTGTCTTGTCCTTGTCTGATGTGGTGGGGTGAGAGCCACCATGTGCCCAGAGTCCTTGCTGGGGTCTGGTCCCACCCCTGCATTGCTCCTCTGTGGTCTCCAGCTCTGCCCAAAGCAGATTAATATTAATATCCACATTAATATTAATATCTGCCCAACATTAATATCCACAGAGAAGCAGCAAGGAAACAGCTGACCTGGAAGCATGTCTTCCAGCTAATGCAATCCTTTGTTGGGAAAACTGGGATTCAGGTTTCTTTCACAGTCTTTTAACTTTCCTGTGCATGGAGTTCCTGTAAGGTGCAAGTTAAAGCTAAAGGAATAAAGAGCTCTAAAGCTCTTYYRCTTTACATGMATAACATATATTTAAAAAATAATATTAAACTTGGTAAAAAGGCTGTTGGTGGGTGCCTCGGTGAACTCTTTTTACTGAACTTGCAGCACCCTCTTCTACAGTTTTATCTTCCTCTTGGGGCAATACTGCAGTCAAGTTGCCTCTCATCAASAAAACTGAAGACATTTGTTGTCTGGACTGCATAAGATGCTTTTTCCTGCAGTGATTTGGGTGTGAGTATGTCTTTGCCTCTTGGATATTTTCAGCAGGGGGGGTGGTTTAAATCTCTGTCACATCACTTGTATTCTGTCAGGTGCTGAGCTAACACTTGGCCTCTTAACAGCAGTGTGGCCCCAAGATGAAGACGAAACAGTAGAAGAGGGTGCTGCAACTTCAGTAAAGAGTTCACCAAGGTAAAATGWACAAGCAGGAAACAAGGCTTAACACAGTCACTGTGTTAAGTGTTGTGCTTTTAAAGCCAGGAATRAACCACGTTGGTCCTTGAGGCTGCAGGCATGGTGTGGGAGCTCCCAGTGAAGGCATGGCTCAGGATGCACACTCCATCCCACCCTTGCTCATTGCCTGTSTGTCTCCCAGCTTTGTCAGCAATCTCTTGGTACACCAGGAGGCTGGAGGCAGCACAGCCTTCCCAACCTGAGAGCAGAGGTCTGGGAATAAAGTGCCTTGTCCTGGCACTCCTGAAGCAATAAACTGTATTTAAGGGCTGGGGAGAGTGACTTCCCATGGAAACAGGCAGAGAAGATACTCACACACCCCTAATGCACAACATAATCTCATGGTTTAGAACACTCTTAAACTGAGTGATAATTATTTGGCATCTTTTATTAAACATTGCTTTCTGAGGCATTTTTCTGAAGACTGATGCTAAGTACAAAGTGTTCACATGCATCTAATCTKTGCCCTGGGGTTGGAGTAAGACTGAAAATAATCAAGTCTGCCTTGTTGTGAAGGCTGGAAAATGTTGCTGCTGTTCAAAGGAAGRAAGATTTGCATTCCTCTAGTTGTGTTTCACATATGTAGAACAAGCTTGAAGGAMGTTTTACAGGTATTTTTTTTAAATGTGTTGTGCTGAAAACCCTGGTTGCTCACTGTAGCATTGAGAAGAGCTTTCAGCACTTGTATCACTTTTTGCAGTAACACCTTGCTCCAAAGTGGGGCATCTTCCAGTGTCAGAGTTGGTCAGTGTGCTGGGATGGGTGGTTTGTCCTGTCTCTGCTGCTGCTGTGGCCTAAATTCTTGTCCAAAATTTGTCTGTAGTAAAAAACATTTTTCTTTTATAGCTGTTGTCTGAAAACTACCAATACCCGACAGAGAAATTACAACTCACTCCTTGAATTCTGTTGCCTTTTAAAATCTGCTGCTTTAGTCTGGAGGTTGCACTGTTGGGCTGCTTCAGCTTGATGTTTAAAGCAGCTGAATGAGTAATGTAAATGTTTAAACASCAGCTATAGGGAAATCATCAACAACAAGATTAAAGCCTAAGCTCCCCTGAAGATATCTATGGTAATTTTGCTTATGTTAATAACTCCTTTGGCTTCAATCACATTCTCTTCTAAGGTAACTGCTCATACCTGGGACAGTCCTGTAAAAAGAGGAGTGGCATTAAAACCTTTGATTTCAGTATCAAAACTTTGTATTTAGGCTTTAGGGTACCAGATGTACCACCAGTGAATATAATTTTTCAAGCATAGGAGATGGCAAAATGAAAAGTTAGAAGTCAAGAGTTTTATGCTGATACTRTGCAAATAGGTGAAACCATTTTTGGTGAGAGAATGTATGAAAAATAATWTACTGTGTTTCTTCCTTAACATTTTTTTTGATAATCACATGTTCTAAAATAAATGGTGAACATACTTCTATTTGATTTCTGCAGTAAAATCTTGGATATTACTTGATGGAGTAGCATTCTCTTTTTTCTTTTAATCCATGGATTCCTGTTGCTTAATAGCTGCTGAATTTTCATAGCTTTTGAAGTGTCAGTGAACTTTGTTTCAGTGCCTTGTGTATCAAAAGTACCTGTTTGTACGTTCAAAAAGAGTTTGTTTTCTATCAAGGGAAGGAGAAGCATCTGACAGTTTGTATCRTGTATAAACTGTTGTTCTTTTTCCAGTGTTCCCCACTGGCTTTAACATACCTGTGGTTTTTGTCATGTGTTGGCAGTTGAGATGCCTCAACAGATTACACATGTTGAAAAAGAAAAGTAAAGTAAAATAAATAGGAAAGTAAATACAGAAAGCTTGCAAGTGTTGTTTTTTTATCCTGACCATGGGGCTGGTGCTGAGTGCCTCCTTGAGTTTGGGTGGGTTTTGCAGGTTTATGGCTTGAGGTGGTACCTCAGATGTCTCTTTTGATTCTCATTACCTTGAAATATTTTCAGCTGATMTTAAAAAAGTTGGTATTTGAAGATATTCCCAAATAGCCAACATTTTGTGTTCTTCAGATGATTTTCAAGTATGCTCTGCTGCCCTGGGAGAAATCATGGACATGTTTCTGAACTTTTTAGGGTAGATTAACTCACAAGTAAGGGACAAAGAATTGGTTGATTGGATTTTTTGCAAGGTAACAATAAGGAGATGCTGTGGAGGGGTGCTGAGCTCCTAGAGGAGCTGCAGAAGGTGTTGGGGAAGGATGTCATGACCTGCACAAGCCCCAGAACAGCCATTTGCCACTGGACAGAGCCAGGCACGACATGCTGAAGATCAGAGCTTTCTTCCTGCTTTTTAGAACATAGTGGTGTTTCCCTTTTTTTGCTGTTGAGAATTTTTACTGGTTTAGGTTGTTTTTCCACCACYTGTCTTTACTGCTCACAGTATAACAGAAATAATCCCTAAAATAAGCTTTATTTCCTACTTCTTCACCCTGGCTGGTTCTTTCTTTGTAAAACTCACTGCAGCTGTCAATATGTAAGGACTTTTGGTACTCAGTGCAATATTTAATTTTCATATCAATTTTCATTGATAGTTTTTAGTGTGTTTGTTAGGGAATTATCAATTGGAGTAATGCTGCGTATAAGGAAGATAAATGAAATCTGAAATAATGATATATAAAAATTCAGTTAAAAACTATTAGCAGTGTGTTTTCTCAGGATTAATTGTAACTAAGCAATGCTCACATAGGAAGAGAATGATCAAAACCTTGTTTTTAAAACACRTTTTTGGTGGTTGTTGCCTCAAATACGGGATTTTCACATCACAACTAATTTATAGCTCATATTCCAAGAGTTGGGAAGTTTTTATTGTGGATATGGAAACACTAGGTTGGGACTCTGAACTCAGTATTGTGGGCATTTTTTCTGCTTTATGCTAAGACCAATGCCGTATTTACATTAATCTTTCTATTTTTATTGGAAAATGCCACCATGAAGTGTTGGGAAATTGATATGTCTTTAAAAAGCTGAGATAGAACCGATGCAATGTGCTGGTTTATGGACTWGAAATATTGTGTCAGATCCCGTTTTGACCAAACCAGTCAAAGACCTGAGATATGGGGTTGTGTTGTGCATAGCTCTGCTCTGTGCAACTCGAATTCAGGTTTCTGCAGGGTACCAGCACCCTCTTGTGGGCTGTGTGCTTGTGATTTTGGAACTGTGTTAGAACAGTCTTCTCTCCACACTGGTAAGGCCCCATCAGTATTTTTTTATAATTAGGAGGTTGTCTGTTAAAGTAAAGCTGCCTGTTGATGGAAATAAAATTGCTTACAGCATCCCTGTTATCCTGTATCCAATCAGAATCACAAAATGGTTTGGGCTGCAAGAGACCTTAGAAATGGGGGGGGGAGTGTGTGTTTTACCCTACATCTGCCAGTTGTTTTCCACCCCACTGCTGGTAGTTGAGGGATTTTCCTCTTCTGCAGAAGGGGATCAAGAGAGTGGTGTTGGGAAAGGGGGTTGTTCTATGAGGGCCCTTTTTATATGGATTAAAATCAATCCCTAAAAATAAAAGATCTAAATTAAAAAAAAAAAATCTAACAAGATAAGAACTCTGGATTTGCCTTCAGGATAAGTTGGCTGTGATAGCACAGATGTTTATTTTGCTTTTAAACCATTATTTACCATATTTTTGCTGACCCTCTCTCCTAGAAGGTGCAGAGATTGCAGWTTGGGCTCTACTACATAACTGCTTGTACCTTAGGGATGTTTCCTCTGACCCCCAGTATTAGCCACCTTGAGTCTTGATTTCTGTTTAAAATTTATTTTTTTCCAACCAGGAGTGGTTTTTGCTAGGGTTACAAATGACTTGGCTCTGGGAGTGTGTCTCCACAGTATGGACTATTTATTTTTAGAGAATCAGAAATTTGTCCCTTTTAAGTTCAGGAGCTGCCATTTGTAATGCACAAATTTTTAAAGAACCAAGCAATTGACTGGATTTCCTCTTGTTGCAGGTTGCAGAAGCAGCATGTGTCTCCAATAGTTAAAAAGGTAAGCACACTCTGTTTGCAAACATGGAGCAGGGGTCTCTGTTTTCTCATTGATGCATTTATCACTCATAACTTGGGGGAGGAGAGACTTCATCTTAATGTATTTGAACACTTATTTAATACTTCATTGTTTTATCTATCATTTTTATTTATATTTGGACTCTAAATCCCTTCACAATTATCAGATCAGCAGCTTGAAAATAGCAAGGGTATTGGTTAGAAATGTCTAAGGGTATCAAGTTGATGCTACAAAATCTTTCTTACCCTTCTGGGTGCAGATTTGTATCTAATACACGTTAATGAAGTAAACAGGCAGAGCTGGGTAATAAGTAAATGAGTAAATAGGTATGTAGGACTTGAGAGCCTGCAGAGTGTTTGAGCAAAGCTTTAGAACTCATTTTGGTGGGAAAAATGGAAATAAGCCTCATTTGTAAGTTCATCTCCTAATCCCAACTATCAGCCTTCCTCTATGACTGTTTGTCTTTTAATGAAATAGTTTGATGATGTCTGAGTCTCTTTTAACCTCCTTTAAAACTATTTTAGATATTTTAGCTGTTATTTTCCTTAGCACTGGATAGCTGTACCATTTATCTTTTAAATGATATTGAAAATATGAATATTACTGACTGGGAGGTCAAGGCTGCTCAGTTTTTCTCTCTGAATAGTGACCACTTYTGCCTTGGTAGCACAGCATAAATAYATTTCTGACAGTTACAGGTACTYCACTCACAGAATCACAGAAYYAMCAGGTTGGAAGAGACCTTCAAGATCAGAGTCCAAYCCAGCCCTAAACCTCAACTAAACCMTGGCACTGAGTGCCACATCCAGTCTGTCTTWAAACACATCCAGGGATGGTGACTCCMCCATCTCCCCAGRCYATTCCAGTACTTTATCATCCTTTCTGTAAAAAACTTTTTCCTAATATCCAGCCTGTATTTCCCCTGGCACAGCTTAACTTCAGAGAAAAAAAATACATTAAAAATGAGATGTTCAGTCCCAGCAGTAACCTGGTAAGAAGGTCAGAGACAAAGGAATAAATCTGCAAACATCTGAAATWATTTCTAATTGGGAGCAGAGCTCTAAGCTTCCTTCATCAAAGGGACAATAGCAAGAACTTCAATTATTTATGTAACAGCAGATGGTGCTGTTGGAAGGGATTTAATCACCTGAGGAATGGRCTCCAGTACACCCTGATATGAGGATATATCAGAGCTTTTGGGGTTCCCCGGATGCAGCCAGCAGCTCTGGAATTTGCTGTGCAGAGCAGCTTCTCAGGCTGTAGTTTAGCCCCTACTAATTCTAGCAGTTGATGCTAATTTATATTCATCATTGCTGAAGTACTTAGAACAAAATYAAAAGGAAAACTGCTGTAATATTGAAAAAAAAGTTTTTAGAAGAGCTTACAAAATACAGTCTAGGAGTATTTCTTCAAAGCGTATGTAAAGTAAGCTGATAATAGGGGCCAAATCTATTAATAAATGAGATTATCAAGGATGTTTTGGTGTGTGGAGATTGTAATGGGATATAGATTTTAAAATGTATCATATGATACATGATGTGTATAAAAATGTTTTGTATATATGTAAAATAGGAACTGCAGCATGGCCTCAAGCCTCCTGCTGCCAGGGAACCTGAGGGGAAGGAATTAGAGATACCACAGCTGCAGGGTCTCTGAGTCGGGCTCACAAATCATTCATCACAAAACTCCCAGCTATCACAAGTCATAAATCCATGGAAAAATAGCCTGGCTGTGTTMCACTGGCCCTAGGTGGCAGAGGGGAGAATTGAGGAGACGCTGGAGTTTTCCATCAGTCTTGCTGTGTTGCTTCTGATCTCACCTGGGTCAATTTGCCTCTGGGATTTGGGTGGAATATGCTTGAGTTGTTCAGTGTCTCTGCATTCCTGCTTCAGTGATGCAGGTGAAATGGGAGGACTGGAGATGGGCAGGTCCCAAATTCCACCTGGGAACTGCTTTTCTTTAGGACAGAATGCAGCCCATTTTCTCCTTGATGCCTCAGTGGGTGTCAGATCTGTGAAGTACAAGATGGAATGGGATTTACTGCTTCCAGCACACACATTAACACTGAATGCCAAGTTTTGTTCTGTGTGCAGCATTTACTTCCTCGCACTTGGTTTTCAACCTGCTTTTGTCTAATCATGTGAACATTATAGTATATTTGAGGATATTGAGTATTTAGCTTCATACAGATGTGTTATTACAGGGTTGTTCAGCCTGGAGAAAGTAAGACAAGGCTCTGGGAGACCTCATTGCAACCTTCCAGTACCTAAAGGGGGCTTACAAAAAAGAGGGAGAGTGACTTGTCATGTGGACAGATACTGATGAAAGARGAGGAAATAGTTTTAAACTGTAAGAGGAGAAATTTAGATGAGAAGTTAAAAGGAAATTGTTCTCTGTGAGAGTGGTGAGACTCAGAGAAAGCTGTGGGTGCCCCAACACTGGAATTATTCAAGAGCAACTTGAACAGGGATTGGGCAACCTGGTCTAGTGGAAGGTGTCCCTGCCATGGCAGGGCCTGGAAAGAGCTGAGCTTTGAGGTCCCTTCTAACTCAAACCACTGCTCCATGATTTGGTTCTATGGTAGTTTTTTATTTCCTAAAACTGTTGTTAATGTTACACCTGCAGCAGGTCACCAAGTTTCTCTCCCAAGTGCCTTGTGCATGTTCTTTAGTCAGATTTTAGAGACTTTCTTCTCTCTTCAAAGCTGTCATCCTTCAAGTCTTTGTCTTAGGTCTCTTTCATGAGTGTCATCCCCCAGAGTCACTGCCTTGAGGAGCAGAGGTTGGCAGAGCTAGGAGCTGCTTTGGGGAGGAGGGCTACAAAGGTGACTGAAAAGAAGCCTCTTTTCAGTCTTTGCACCAAATTTTGTGAATCAGATCTCTGACAGGTTAGGGCAGATACAGTAATTATTAAAAGCAAAATCACTTTTGACTTCAGATAGCTAATGCAGCAACTCTTCCCCCAGAAGGAAGGAGAAATACTCAGTTGTGTGCCTCTTTCTTGGCTGTGCTGGGAACAAGGTGGTAAAAATTTGAGCAGCTGAAGGAATTATGGTAAAGAGCTCAGTAGTTGCTCAGGCTGCTCTTTGCATTTTACAAAATGTGCTGTTTTCTCAAAGATGCAAAATGAGTTCTCATCCCCCTAAGGGGTGTTTTTTCCCTTTATCTCTCTGTCAGTGTTGCTGTTCCTTCAGAGCTGTGTAGCTGTAGATACCTCACCCTCCATGTCCTTGGTCTGTCAAACACAGCTCATCGTGTATTGAAATGTGAAACTTGGTCTGAAACTGTTAATTAGTGTGCAGAACAGCACACCAAATCAGGCACAGCACTAGTTTGGGGAGTTGCTTTTAGATTGGACTCATTTCCTCCTGATCTTCTTGGTGGTCAACATGTGACTGTGGTATGACTATGGCACGGTCCTGGGGTGACTTTTGGTGGCTTGTTCTTCCATGGTCAGTTCTTCTTTCTAAATTGTGTCAGCTGAGCTCAAATGATCCTGTTGCTCTTTCTTCATTCTCAGAAGGAGTGTGTAATACYATGGATGCTGAAGTAGAACATCAGTTCCTTTGAAGTAGGGAAGTTGGAAGCTTTTAGTGCTTACGCTTCAGACAGAAATAATTAGTCACTTCCCACTTCACAGAGGGAAGCCTCTGCTTCCCCTCACAGTCTGGAGATAGAAAAGCTGTAATCTGGGATGTGAGGAATGAGTGCCAGCAGGTAGAGCTCCTTGCTAGCACATCAGCCCAGTTCCAGTGGTGAGCTCAAGTGTGTTGGGTTTGCTTAGTGAAGTACTGTTAATTTAAGATGCTAGTGGCAGTGTTTTTTAAAAAATGTCACRTGTTACTTCTTAGTTTATGGAAAGGCTGGAAAATACCACAGGTAATGTGGACAGTGGGAGGCCTATTGGTCAGGCCTGATAGCAACCCTTGTATGGAAAATCTGTGACTGTAGKATCTTTGAGACAGGCATATTAATGYATTCCTGCCATTTCCAAATACATTCTGTGCCTTTTGAGGCAGTGTGTGAAATGGGAACATGAGAAACAGTTGTAAAGGATACTGAGAGCATTGAAAGCATCTTGTTTCATGCTGTGTAAATATTTCCTTGCTTCTGTCTCTCCTTGTTTCTGAGCCACAAGACTGAAGAGCTCCCCTCCTTTATTAATAACAAAATGAAATTAATTGTGCCTTTCCACACTGTGAGGGTGTCTGATTCTAAGAACTGCCTTCTGTGTGGCCAAGGGTTAATTGTCACATGTGCCTGTGGCAGTGGGTAAGGGTGAGCTGCATCCTTCCCTCATCTTTGTTCACTGGGCTGTGCATCAGCGCACTCCAGGCTTCCGGGGGCTGGGCAGAGCAAGCACAGGGATAACCTTCCTTTTGGGAACACCTTGCTGCTGCTCTGGGAGGGGGAGGGGGTGGCACAGGTGGCAGGGGGTGCATGGCATCACATGCAGCCATGGCTCTGAGCGTGGGGCACCTCAGCAGCACGGCCCGGCTGCACTGGAAGCGCAGGAGGATGAAGAGATCTGACAGGAGAGGTAGGGCTTGAACTGCTGCATTGAAATGCTCCAACAAAGGACTTGGTGGAGGGGTGGTGGTGGTGGTGTAAATTTAATTTTCAGGTGAGGTTTGAACATCTTTGCTAAGTGCAGCTTCACTGTTTGCACTTTGGATTCATAAGAAACCCAGTTTGTCAGGAATATTTAGAGCAAGATCCATTTCCCAGTGTTTTATTTCACTGGATTTTCAAAGTTTGAAAGGAGAGGATTTTTAACAAATRTGAAACTTATCTAAAACTACTCACTTAAAAGCTTTCTGACTTACAGTGTTTTCTAATAGTTCTGTGTCATCTCTCAGGTTAATGGGATTTTTTGCATATRTGCCATTTGCTGAATGTGAAGTCTTGTTAGCTGCTAAATTTCCCTTTTAAGACATATTTAGRTTTCTCTCAGTAATGAGAATCAAATAACTTTAAAGTCTTTCTCAACTCTTTTTTGCATGCAATCAATACCTGGGATATTCAAACAGAAGAAATGCAGGTTATCCCTAAGTCCTCATATGGTGTAGCCTTGCTGTAGTTAACTTTTACCTAAAAATCTCTCAAGTAGTCTCCTGTGGAAATAGAGGCAAATTCTGTTGTGTTGCCTGCTGCATTTTTAAGTATTTCCAATGTTCTTCCTATCTTTGGAAATACTCCACAGGAATTAAAGACTGAAAAACCAGGGGAGGATTAAAAGTGTACTTTTTCCTGGCTCCACTTAAATCAGCATCCATTTAGAKACTGTTTTCCTGTTTGATATGGCTGGCTTTTAATGCATCTAGGAGAAGAAAGGCTTTTGTAGTCAGAACATTTCCAGGGTGTGCTGCTATGCAGAATCCTTTGGTTTCAGAGAGTGAATTTAGTTAAGAGCTGGGTGAAGGTTTGTTGCTCTGTGTTACTAACACCAACATAGTGCAGACAATCCCTCAATTTATTTTATCAGTGTACCTGAGAGAAAACAGTCCCTGTAGCCATGCAGCTGGCTTCTGCCACAGCCCCATTCCACACAGAATGTGCAGGAAATACCCTGACCCCAATAGCTTTGTATTTATTGTATTTATGCCAGTTGTTCCTCACTGCTGTTTTTGAAAGCTTTGGGAATCTCTGAACAGCAATTAAGCTTTCTCCTTTACTCTCATATTTTTTTTCCCCAAATGAAATTTTTTTCCGGTGCTGAGAGTGTTACTGTATCCCACAGGAAGATTTTAGGAATGAAATTCAGGAGTTTATCCTACCTACCCTGGTGTCCTAGGCAGATGCACAGCTTCAGTGAAGTCCTTTTGGAAGGTGTCCCTGCTCAGATACCACTGACCATTACCCAGTGTCTTGTGGAGTCTGTGTCTGTAGGACCTGAGATGTTCCTGGATGTTGCTAAAAAGGTTTTTTACAGGCAGTGAATGTGTTCATTAATGCAGTTTTGCTGCTTGAATAGAAGTTTTGAAGGTCAAAGAAGCCTGAAATGTTCCTTCTTCAAAGTGAAATTATAACTGAATCACAAATCATTTCAGGAGTAATCCAGCATGCCTTGGTGAGAGAGGAAG
>CADDXX010000572.1:56547-156300 GCA_902810485.1 Alauda arvensis
AATGGCATTTCATGGACATGCTTGTATTCAGTGAAAGGGTGGACTTGATCTTGAAGGTCTTGAAGTCAGTGGTTCTATGTTCTTGAGCAGAGTGATCTGGTGCAGTTGTGGGGACAGGAGGGAGGACCTGAGCACTGCTGACTGTACTCGTGCATTTCTTTTATAAAGAAAGTATAAGGAAAAAAGGTGGTAATTCTTTATATGCCAAGAGCAGTCTAACTCTTAAACACTTGTTTAAAACAGAGCTTAAAACAGAGAGTTTACTGTCATTTGGCTGCATTAGCACTGAAGGATTGCATCTCTTAGGTGCCTTGGGGCTCTTCTGTCAACTGTCCTTGGCTGTCTGTCTTCCTTGATGCTTTCAGAATCTGTTTTAGCACAGGTACTGAAATTATTTTAAAAAATGCAAGTAGAGCTTCTGTTTGCCCCTGCTTTTAGCAGACAGGAGTTGGCCTTTTCTCTCCTTCAGGCTGTGGGGTGAGGTGCTGATAACCCAGCTCCTCAGGAGGGTTTATCATTGGTGTGGAAGTGTGGGGCAGCTCTACAGCCTTTTTCACTTGTCCTTTTGGGACCTCACTTATCACCTTGATAGAAATTAAACCAGGAATTGTCACTGAGTACAAAGTGGTGCTGCAGRAGCAACTGGAGCCGGTGTGATGTGCTAATTGAAGTGATAATTATTTACAGGTCCTGTTGATTACAGTTAAATAATTTCCTCTTGTTACAGTGAAGTGTGGTGATGTTGTGCAATGTAAACTGTCTCAGGGGTTGGGCACAAGGGATTATAGTAGATGGGTGACATCAGGTGTGTGTTCAGTCACTAGGGGGGTTCCACAGGGCTCTGTCCTTGTCCCTGTGCTCTTCAGCATCCTCATCAACAGCCCAGAGGCAGGAATCAAAGGAATACTTCGATAAAATAAGTTTGCTGCCAATACTAAATTGGAAGGAGCTGTTGACTCCCTTGAGGGAAGAGGGACTCTACAGAGAGACCTCGATGAGTTTGAGGGCTGAGCAGTCACCAACCCTAACAAGTTCAATAACAAGGGCAAGTGCTGGATTCTGCAGCTGGGGTAGGGCAATGCTGTGTGTATAGACCAGGACTTGAGAGCAATGAGGAGCTGGAGAGCAGTGCTGTGAAAAGGGACCTGTTTGATGGCAAGTTGAGTGGCAGTCAGCAGTCCCCTGGCAGCCAGGAGGGACATCAGGCACAGCATCCCCAGCTGGGCAAGGGAGGAGSTTGTCCTGCTTTGCTCTGGGCTGGCGTGGTCTCACCTTGTGTCCTAGGGACAGGTCTGAGCACTACAATATCAAAGAGGCATGAAGCTATTAGAGAGTGTCCAAAGGAGGCTGTGAAGAAAGTGAAGAGTCTGGAGGGGAAGCCATGGGAGGAGCAGCTGAGAGCACTTGGCTTGTTCAGCCTGGAGGAGACTGTGGGGAGACCTTGTGGTCTTCATCATCCCACTCTGACCCTTGGCAGATTGGGGCTGCATCCTGCAGTCCCTGATGAACATCTCAGCTTTAGGAGGGATCTTWGGTCAGGATTTACCCAAACAGCCCAATGCCAAGCCAGGGCCCAGGCTGCTGCTTTGAAAGGGCATTTTAAACTTCACCTAATAAGTTGCTTAAAGCCTAAATATCCCCCTCCCTGTTTTCCAGACAGAAGCCGTCTCTGCCAGCTAAGRAACCAGCAAAGAGACTTCACAATGGATGTAGACGATGAAGAAAACATGAGTAAGATGTGCTTGCTTACATAGTAATAAACTCTGTTACAGTTTCTGAAAGGARTTTTCTCTCCCAAGCACAGGGGTGACTGCAAAGAGACTTCAGATGCAAAAACGAAAATACTTTAAAATGCGGTGCAGAAGAGTGAATTGGAGCTTTTRCATAACAAAAGCTTTTTGTTTTTGCTTTAACAGGTGTTTTAAATATGCTAATGTAGTTATACCTTCTGCATTATACTTTATRCCTTATATTTTTCTTACAGCAGCTGACTAATCAAAATATTTCCCTGTCTTGAASCAGCAGTGAAGAAAGGAGGGATAATATCAGTAGTGCCCATGCCAAGGGTTAAATACCAGTGAGAGGGGTGAGATGAAGGGATGGAGTTGAAGAGTATAATATAAGGGAGGGAGRGCAGAAAAGGAGAAAGGAAAAAGCAAAGGAGGAGCTGGAAAAGCTCTGTGCAGGTCTCACATGGGCTGATTATTCTTTTKAGATGCTGATTGTCCCAACCCTGAGCTACTGAATTTTAAAAGTGATTTTAAAGCACAAAAATACTCAAATGAAGTGATCATCTTGGTGAGTGCTTAATGCAGCCAAGTGTGTGAGCCTGCTCACTCTGGGGTATAATTAAGATCCAATATGTTATGAGAAAAGTCTTCTCACTGAACCATTCTAAAATGTTTTTACTGTTACTTGCCTTTTAGCTGTCTCTTCTTTTTTCTGTGACTCTGAGAATTGTTCTGCTGCTGCTGTGCTGTGCCTGAATGCAAATAATTGTACATTATGTTATAACAAATGTGCTTCTTTTTCCCCCCAAGTGACAGTGGCTAGAGTGCATCTGGCAAAGGTGACAAAGCCCAGCAGTGGCTTTGGAGCACAAGAGTTGTAGTTGTCTGGAGGAGTTACAGAAAAAATTTTAGAGGGAGATGAGGAAATTAGATCATTGTGTTAAAATAAACCAATCAAACCCAAAACAAACATTCTCCCTCTCACTACCCCCCAAAAATAAAAAAAACAAAGCAAAAAATATTACCTGAAATATGATTAATCTTTTTTCATTAGTGAAACAGTGAACCCAACTGCAAAATGCTTGGTATAATTTTCTTTTCCTTGATATATAAGAAATTACTTCAAATGGATATTTTAACTGTTTCTAAAGGTGGATTCCCTATGGAGGCCTTCAAAAAAAGTGTAATTAGATAATTATCATAATTTCTTTGACAAAACATCCCTTTTTTTAGTAATAGCTGAGCATGAATAGAAGGTGCCTTCCTGAGCTGGAGAAATGCCATCTCTTTATAGGGATATATTAATAAATATCTATTTATTCTTTAATTCTGTGCCATTAAGAAAAACACTAAATTTTTGCCTGCTTCTGGGTGATTTTGTGTGTTAGTGCATGAGAATGGGAAACCATTCAAGGGATTTGTTATTTTGTCAGGAGCTTGGCTCCATGGAACTGTTAAGAGAATTCATTTGCACAATTTCAGTTTTGAGATGTCAAAACCTTGGCTGAGCCCAGTTCATGCAAAGTGCAAGTGATGACCTTCCTTTGTGTGCCCATGCAAACATCATGAATTTGAAATGTTAAATCATCTGATTTGGGGAGTCAGAAATCAAAGTTTAAATTCTGAAGTTCTTTGCTTTGATATGTGCAGAGATGTGGGTTTTTTTAAACTTTTTATCTCTCTTTTATATCTCTTACAATTGTGATTAGGCATATAGAAGATGCCTATTCCATTTTTTATTATTTTATGTAACTGTTTTTAGGGAAGGATTSTTAAAGAAAAGGAAGGTGAGCTATGCAGTCTTTGTAGCCTGTGGTTGCATAACCAGAATTCCTCTGCAGAAGCCAGAATTAGGATGATTTTTTTTTTGTTCAGCTGAAATATAAGGCAGTGATGATGTCTTACATTAATAAATTAATATCCCAGAGAAAACAGTGTTTCAGACTTCAATTTTTGGTGTTTTCCTTTTTTATCCTTTGGTCACAGAGACGCTGCAAGATATTTGGGGAAAGAGATGGTTATTTAGAATGTTTTTATTTGTTTTCTGTTGCTTTGCATGGCTGGTGTGTCTGCAGCACTCTGAACACTTGGAACACTAGCATGTGACTCTCCTGACCTTTTCTCTGTGATCTGCTTGCTCCTTTTTCTAAAAGATGCTCTCAAGAGAGCATGTGGTTTTTTTCTGCTTGTTTTTAAATGAGAAAACCGACTTACTTAGAATTTCCCCTAAAAGAGAGCAGCAGTATAAGGGGTAGCTAGAATCATCTTTTGGTTCAGCTAAGAGTCATCTAAATTTAATTAATTGTGCTCCRGATCAGACAGAGCAGGGGGAGTGTTGTCTCTCAGCAAGCAGGTAGTGGAAGCTCCCCAATGGATAAAGCATCTTAATGGCACACACTTTTTAATTACAGGGATTAAACCCAAAAATAAACCAGCACATCCAGACAGAAGATTTATTTCTTTTACTGGCATGAAAAATTCCCCATGCCTTTTTCCTGCTTCAAGTGTTCATGGGTTTCTAAGTGCTCAGATAAAATCTGGGGGGCAGGATTGTCCTGCTGAAGCTGCTGGTGTCAGCTGTGATTTTTACTAAGGTGGCCTCCACAGRCATAAGTCAAATATCTAGTTGAAGCTGCCAGCTATTTTTAATRACAAACACACCAATCTGATGAAAAATACCTGGTTTTTAAATAATGGGATGTGTAAATGTTTTAAGAAAGCAGGATCTCAGTCATCAAGTGTTTATGGAGGTGTTAATGCTGCTTTAAAGCCTTAAATACACAGCACATGTGATGGACTTCAAAGGGCTCTCTAATTAATTAATTTCTCATTCATTCCTTGAGAAATTAAGTTTGAAGTTTGGAAGTATTGGAGACTTCTGTAAAGTCATGCACAACATGGGGTGTTTAATATTAGAATCATCAAACTTTTCAAAGTAGCAAGTAAACCCCAGTAGATGCAGTAAGACTGGCAGGTGGAGGACCAAAGAAAGCAGTGGGGGATGTTTTCATGCCATTTGTAATGAAGTGGGGAAACACCTTGCTCAGGACATGGTGGATGCCATGGGTTTATGGTGTCTTCAAAAGCCATTAGAAAACTTTCTTTGTGGGGGAAAAAAGCACATGTGGCTCCTTGCTATGATCTCTGGGAGAGCGAGAGCTGCAAGGCTGCCCTGGGGAKGGTCACTGTGTCCTCATGCTGGTGTGATGCCCTCTCCTGGGGTCTCTTGATGGCCCTGTCACATGTGGGGAATTGGGCAAGGTGAGGAAGAGCAAGGAGGGCCATTCCTRACTTCCCTGGAAGGGTGGCATGTCTGGAAAAGGCATCCAGGGAGAGGCTGGGCTGGAGGAGTTACTCCATGTCTGAGCATGGACAAGATCAGAGGTGACATCTGATGTGAACAGGTGATGTTTTGACATCTCTTCCAAGCCCTCAGGTAATTAGAGGGCCTCAGCACTGCTGGGCTGGACAGGCTGACAAAAAGGACCARAAGCACACCTTCACCCTTGGTCTGGGAGGAAGGGACCTTTTCTTACAGTCCAACACCTCTGGGTTGAAACAAGCACAGGTCCTTTTGGTTTGCACAGAAAGTCTTTCACTTCCCATCACCAGCTTGGATTTGGATCAACTSCACAGTTACCTCCTGATCCTGGTTTGACTCAGGATCAGCTCTCTACATTCTTTCTCTCCAAGTTTCTTCCACCCTGCAGATTCTCCAAAGCTAACAAAGCCTAGTAGCTCTCAGGCAAGGAGTAGTTTTCTTCCCTTCTCTCTTAATGAGACAAGGTAAGCCTGCAAGTTTATTTCCTGCTCCCTCCTCTCTTGTCAGGACATCTTTTCCCCTACATGACAATAATTGTTTGGAGGAGTTCCTCCAGCTGCCATGCTTATATGCAAAAGCTTTTCTTTTTAATGTTCAGCTGGAGTCTGTTCAACTCTTATTTGCCTTCTGTGATTTCCACAGGCACTGGCAGTGGTTTTCATATAGCCAGAAATAAAACCAGAGACCACTAATTAAGTGTTAATTCAATGATTTCTGTTYAGCYTKAGAGTTTTGGTGGTTGATAASAAATACCTGGTGCCAGCCAGTAAGRGCASTGYTCCAGAAATGATGTTTTAGATGAGATGTAAAAATTTACTGTAAGGAAATATTTAAAAGTTCCCTCCATTGTCATTAGATTCCTTCATCATAAATATATATTTTTATAAAGAATATATGCATAAACACTGTGTATTGACAGTTGTGGCCATATAGCCTTCATTCTCCAGGCAGAACAAGGGGATGCTTGATTAAATCTAGCAAACTTTTAGCAATGAAATGTTTAAGAATTTCAATTCTTGACCAAACTTAATTGACTCAATTGCATGATCAGTACTGTACAATTCTTTGTTGTGCTGCTGTGATTTAATGAAATGTGTTCCTACTTTGGCTTTTTCTTTTCATCTTTTTTTTTTTCCCCTTCCTTTTTTTTCTCTTGGAGCACCGAAAGGAGTAACCTATCGAGCTTTTGCTGGAGGATGTTATAAATGAAAATTTAGTAACTATTCCATCAGCTTTGTAACCTGGGCGAAGTGATGTGTGCATGCTAGAGGATTCTTAGGGAGGACTGAAAGTGTGACTGGAATTTGTCACTGTGAAAGAGAGCTTCCAGCTGGGCTTGTTTTCATTTCAGTGACCATTTACCTCCTTACTGTAGATGTAATACAGATTTATTGAAGTTTTGGAACAGGAGAGTTAAAAATACTCCATCTCTTTGCCTTCTCATTCACAAATGCCAGTAGAAAGTACAAATAGTTAATTTCCTTAGTTTCTTATCAGGGTGAAAATGAGGTCTTTGAGCTTAAAGCAAATTTAATTCCTTATATACACCTCTGACATATTACCCCCACTTCTATTTTTGAAAACAAAGCATTAAATTAATATTATATTGTCTTCCCTGCCYTCCCATTAAAATATTACCACTGTGAGTGTGCAGCTTTTGTCACACTTCTRTTCCACATAGCCTYAGAGARGATCTCTAGTGATTTTTGGGTTTGTAACTCCATGGCAGCAGTTTTCTTGACAAGGAATTATCCTTGAAAACGATGAATTAGAGATTTTTTTAGTAGTGTGGAAATATATAGTCTTTGGTYCTGCTGGCCCAGTGGGCAGCTGTAGTTCCTGAGGAAATTGGGATGAGGTGAAATGAACGCTTAGAAAAGGCATGAAAATGCACTGAATTTGAAAAATATGGAATAGCTRAAGAGAAACAAAAGCATTCAAACATGGATGGTACCTACCAAAGAGCTGCCTAATTTTTCATTGCTCTGAATGAAGATTTTATTTATGTAGTTCTTCAATTTAAGCAACTAAAATCACTGTGGGGAAGAAAGTAACATGACTAAACTAATAATAAAATAGAATTAAATATCTGGCTCMGAGTTGTGGTCTTAGGCATCCATTTTCCCTAAGGGTAGTTGTTTGTTTTGTGGGCATATGTTGCTGTAGTTTATATTGTTGATTTAAAGCATTTTTGAGGCTAAATATAACTTACAAGTAAGAGTTTTCTTCCAGCATAGTTAAAATAGAAAAAAAAAAGAAGTTTTAGTGATTTTTTGCTGTGGAGTTGTATCAAATGTGTGGTTTGAAAATGTACATTTCTGACATTTTTGGGAGATTGTGTTACATTGTCATCATCTTCCAGTCGTAAACGCATGTAACCTGTGAGCACACATCACTTAACCAGTTACAAAGAGCGATAAAGGAATCTATAAATTTTGCATTTACAAGATCCTGCACCGAAGGCATTGTAAGTTACTCTTTCTGGGCACCGCAGGTTCCAGCAGCACCGACATTAAAGAGAACCGCAATGTGGACAACGTCCCCCCCAAGGACAGCGCCGGGCAGGGGCCCGGCGAGGGCACCCCGCTCTCCAACGGCGGTGGCAGCACCAGCAGGAAGAGACCCTTGGAGGAGGGCAACAATGGCCACGCCAAATTTCGCCCCAAGAAGAGGAAGAAAATGCCCGGCCCCGTCCTGCCAAAGAACGCCCTGATGCAGCTCAATGAGATCAAACCCGGTTTACAGTACAAACTGCTCTCGCAGACGGGCCCCGTGCACGCCCCCATGTTTGTGATGGCCGTGGAGGTCAACGGGCAGGTGTTTGAGGGGTCCGGCCCGACGAAAAAGAAAGCCAAGCTTCACGCTGCMGAGAAGGCCCTGCGCTCCTTTGTGCAGTTCCCCAACGCCTCGGAGGCGCACCTGGCCATGGGCAGGACTCTGTCGGTCAACACGGACTTCACATCCGACCAGGCGGATTTCCCCGACACCCTTTTCAACGGCTTCGAGACCCCCGTCCCTTCCGACGCCTCCTTCTACCTGGGCTCCAACGGGGACGGCTCCTTCGGCTCCGCCGGGGACTACGGACTGCCGTCCTCTGCTGTGGCCAGCAGCCTGTCCCAGTCTCCTCTGCCCCCTCCCTCCCCCTACCCCACGGCCAGCGGGAAGAACCCCGTCATGATCCTCAACGAGCTGCGCCCGGGGCTCAAGTACGAGTTCCTGTCGGAGAGCGGCGAGAGCCACGCCAAGAACTTCGTCATGGCCGTGGCCGTGGACGGGCAGACCTTCGAGGGCTCGGGCAGGAACAAAAAGCTGGCCAAGGCCCGGGCTGCTCAGTCAGCCCTGGCATCCCTGTTTAACATGCAGCTGGACCAGACTCCGTCTCGCCAGCCCATCCCCAGCGAGGGGCTCCAGCTGCACTTGCCACAGGTGAGGAACCCTTGGGGTGTTGTGGATGGGTGGTGGGCAAGAGGAGTCAAGTCACGTGTGTTGAATCAGTTTGAACAGCAATTCTGCTTAGATATGTATATCTATATATAGATATAAAATATATATGTGTATACATATATAAGTGTTAGGTCGTTTATACAGTTACAGCTTCTGACAATTTGTATTCTCTTGCAAAGAGAAGAGGCTTTGTTTCTGATGCCACAGGTGAGGAAACCTTTGGGTGTTTGAGTAATGACCCAGAGGAGTCAAGTCATGGGTGTTGAATCAGTTTGAACAGCATTTCTGCTTCTGTAGATACATATATGTCTATAAATATACATACATAAATATACATCTATATAGATATAAAATAGATATGTGTGTACATATATATGTGTTAGATCATTTATACAGTTACAGCTTCTGACAGTTTGTATTCTCTTGCACAGAAAAGAGGCTTTGTTTCTGATGGCACAGGTTGAGGAACCCTTTGGGTGTTGTGGATTGCTTTGGGTGGTGGGCAAGAGGAGTTGAGGCGTGTGTGTTGAATCAGTTTGAACAGCATTTCTGCTTAGATGTGTGTGTCTATATATCTATATATAGATATTAAATATATATGTGTATACATATGTATGTGTTAGATCATTTGTACAGTTTCAGCTTCTGACAGTTTGTATTCACTTGCAAAGAGAAGAGGCTTTGTTTCTGATGCCACAGGTTGAGAAACCCTTCGGGTGTTGTGGATGGCTTTGGGTAATGACCCAGAGGAGTCAAGTCATGTGTGTTGAATCATTTGAACAGCATTTCTGCTTCTATAGATTCGTGTGTGTGTCTCTATATATAAAATACATGTGTATGTCTCTGTGTATTAGGTGATCTATACAGTTACAGCTTCTGACAATTTTATGCTCTTGCACAGAGAAGAGGCTTTGTTTCTGATGGCACAGATTGAGGAACCCTTTGGGTGTTGTGGATTGCTTTGGGTGGTGGGCAAGAGGAGTTGAGGCGTGTGTGTTGAATCAGTTTGAACAGCATTTCTGCTTAGATGTGTGTGTCTATATATCTATATATAGATATTAAATATATATGTGTATACATATGTATGTGTTAGATCATTTGTACAGTTTCAGCTTCTGACAGTTTGTATTCACTTGCAAAGAGAAGAGGCTTTGTTTCTGATGCCACAGGTTGAGAAACCCTTCGGGTGTTGTGGATGGCTTTGGGTAATGACCCAGAGGAGTCAAGTCATGTGTGTTGAATCATTTGAACAGCATTTCTGCTTCTATAGATTCGTGTGTGTGTCTCTATATATAAAATACATGTGTATGTCTCTGTGTATTAGGTGATCTATACAGTTACAGCTTCTGACAATTTTATGCTCTTGCACAGAGAAGAGGCTTTGTTTCTGATGTTTTCAGCCTTGATCATGTTGTGTAAGAGAGCACTGGTGCCAGCTTGAATTACACTTTGTGCTGGGGAAAGATTCAATCACATCTTGCTCATCTCAGACAGCGAGATAGAGCTCCAAGTGAGAATTGCTGCTTTGAGTGAAGTTTATTATTTGATACAACAGCTTTTTGCAGAGAAGAAAATCATTCTTTCCTGCAGTCAGGAATTGTTGCAAGTCAAGGTCAGATTAAGTGAGGCTGTTGCAACTGCTGCTGATTTCCAGGGTGTGARCACATTCCATGTGCATGTATCCAAGATGTGTGCTTAAATGGCTATTCTCAAAATGGAATTCTCATCTGAAGGGTTGTGCTGCAGGCAGATGAATTACTATGCATGTGGAAGTTACTTGGGCAAGTAAATCTGGCTGAGAAATAATTTAAATCAAATAGTTAATGAACTAGGGAAAGYATCCAACATACCAGACACAGATCAGAAATTTGAAGTCACTAGAATGGAGTAATTTTGAATTTTTTAATGCAGAAAAATTCTCCCCTATTTTCTTGTTTATATTTCTTCCCAGTCAAACYACACTAATAAGTGTTTGACTGCTGTCTTTCAACTGCATCTCTTGGGTCTTTTTAATGATATTATRTGCCCATCTAAAYTAAAATATTTGTGTGTGAATTATTTTGCAACTTTCTATATATAATGACAACTTCAAGGCTTTGACCTTTTCTATCTCAAAACCATTGTTCTGGATTTCATTAAAATTCTAACACACTCTTCTGATTTGATAGTGTGGAGTCAAAGAGTGTAAGTAGGTGTGACTATTTTAAATACATTGTTTTTCAAAATATATGGACATTATGCTTATTTCAGAACTTCCTATCTGTTTTCATTTTAATGTTGCACAATTATTGTGTTACTGAGAAATGTTTCCTTCCTTTTCAAATGCAGGATCATGCTGTTTTGGGTAATTACAATTGAATACAGTGCATTCAGTGATTTCAGACCACATTCTCTGCTTTTAAAAGTAGTTTTGACCCCAGTACCAAAAATTTTTCACTGCTAGTAATTCATGTGTTATTACCTTGCATCAGTAAAGTGGTGAAGCCTGGAACTGGAAGAAGGAAGTGTGAAAACCCTAAGCTGAACTGGATAGATGTTACATGGGTGCTGCCTTATTTAGACCCAATTTCAAGTAATTTTTTTATTCAAGGGCTTTTGATCAGCTTGTCATCAGGATGTCATCAAGCACTGCACTGTGTTGTTTTGCTTTGAATTCTAATTAGCTGGTTTTGGAATTACATTTGGTCTTTGACATATTAGTGAGTTTGGTCTGGTATGTATTTAATGATTTAAGCATTTGTGGTGTTTTCAGGTTCTGCTTGATTTATCTTTTTTTAGAAGTCTGTGAGTTGTTTAATTATTTTAGACATTGTTTGCTGTGTAAAAAGATGTTAAATTCAGAGATAATCCCAAAGTGGATGAAATCACAACAACTGGAGTGTGCAGGAATGACGTAAATGAGGGCAGGATTTGATACAACCAGTGGACAAAATAAAATGTTGATCAGGTTGGAAAAAATAAAAGCTAGAAATATGCGAGGGGAGGAAAAATTCCAATACCAAGTGTTTAAGGGGAAATAAAAGAAGTGCAGTCTGGTTGTGCCAGTGAAGATGTTGGAGTTGGCTGCCTGGGTGGCAGGTCCAAACCTCCAAACCTGCCTGGAGCTCATTTGTGGTGGGAAGAATGGAGTTGAGAGCAAAGATGTTCCCTGTGATGGTGGTGGTCACGAGGATGGCTGGATGTGTGTGACCACACTGCATCTCCTGAGAGCTGCAGGTGCCCCAAAGAGACTTAAATACAGAAACACATGTGCAGAGTGTCAAATGGTACAGAAGGCTTGCTGCAATCCAGAACTGATTGTTGTGAAATGGGTGTGAGGATCATCTCATGCTCTGTACAGGGGGTTTTTGGGGTGCTGGTCCTGTGGTTCAGTTCAAGCTTGTCTGCTTGGCCTGTTGTCAGGATGAAGGAAGGTTCCCTGCAGTGAGGAACAGCTCTGTGCTGGGAGAGTGAGTTAAACTCAGCAACACACTCAACATGTGCCTCAGAGTGGGCAAAAATGTAAAAATTCCCCACTGAAAAACTCAGCAGTTGTGCACTTAGCACCTTGGCAGTGGGTTTGTTGGTGTTGAACAGATTGTCACACTTGCATTAGAGGAACCTCCCTCTCCAAAACAAAGAAAGTATTTTTGTGGTTAGCTCTGCTTTGTGAACTGATAAAAAAAAAAATCATAGAATCACAAAATGGTTTGGGGTTGGAAAAAACCTTAAAGGTTATCTTATTCCCACCCCCTGCCATGGGCACAGACACCTTCTGCTATTCCAGGCTGCTCCAAGCCCTGTCCAGCCTGGCCTTGAACACTTCCAGGGATGGCACAGCCACAGCTTCTCAGTGTCATGGCCTCAGCACCCTCACAGGGAAGAATTTCATCCCAATATCCCACCTGATGCTGTTGTTTGTCAATGGGAAGCCATTCCCCCTTCTCYCTCACTCCAKGCCCTTGCCTGAAGTCCTTCTCCAGCTCTCTTGGAGCCTCTTCAGGCACTGAAGGGTTCTCTAAGGTCTTCCTTGATCCTTCTCKTCTCCACCCMAGCTCTCCCAGCCTGACTCCAGAGGGGCTCCAGCCCTTGGGGCATCTTGGTGTGAGAGGGGTCTCACASCTCTGTCAAAGATGGCATGGTGCTGTCCCTAAAAGCTCTCAGGCCAGTACCAAATGCTTTGGAGTCAAACTGAGAAGAGAACATGCTGGTAGCAGTAATTCCTCAGTATATGCTTCAAACCTTCAGCACCCCAGGCTGCTGGTGTCCCTCAAGGAAAAGCTTTCCTTCAGACAGTGGGATCCTGCTGGTTGGAGGTATCACCTCTTCAGGCTACTCATGGCTTCTGTTAGAAAGCTGAGATGGAGGTTTTCCTATTATTTCAGGTTATTTCCTGTTTACTTCAAAAGATAACTGACGAGTCAAGGTGTGCAGAGAGCTGGAAATGGAAATTGTACACGTTGAAGCTTAAATACAATTATTTAAATGAGAAAGCTTGACTTGGTTGTGAGAGAAAGCAAGYTGAGCTACACAAATGAGCAGTGTAGCTGCAAATGAGATCAGTTTGAAAAACATCATTAGAGAGAGAATTTTAATCATTCACCTAATTCAATTTATCCTTTCTGTTGTGGACAGACATTGAAACAAAAGTTTAAGCAGGAGGAACAGGGTGAGAACCAGTACTGAATGTACTTAGTGTGCCTTTTCAGTCCTGGTTCAGCCTGGGGCAAGGGGAAGGATAAAAAATTACTCAAATTTATAAAAGATACACAAATACTTATGAACATGGCTGGAGATCTGGGGAAGCTGCTTCTGGAGAGGTACCAAGGAATTCTAGGCAGGTCATTGCAATGGAGTGCTCAGTGTGTACAGGAGAATAAGGATGTGATGGGTTCAAACCTGGGAAAAAGATCATGTTGAATATATTTATGGGAATAGCATGAGTTATATGTTGGAATAATTGCTGTGGAATTGGAAGAAATATACAGCAACATAAGCAGTGAAAGATTSTACAACCAGGCAGAATTTTCTTTAAATCATAACAGGAAACTTCTCTGAATTGTGTGTGCTGGTCACTGTTAAAGGGGAGGACCTGGTTCACCTTGATTTTGCCGGTGGTGGGAAGTTCACATAAGCCATAATGTGTGAAGATAAGAAACAAAAACCCAAAACAAGCCAAGGGAGAATGTGTTTGCTTGAGAAAGGTCCCTGAAGATCCAAGGAGAGCACAAAGGACTGGGAGTTCTTGGGTCAGTTCCTGTGAGAGCTGTGAGCTCTTGCTGCTGCCTTTCCCACCATTCAGGGCATCACCAGCACTCATCTTGGGTGGCCTCCATRGCCTTCCAAGGTCTTCCTTCAGCTCCAGATTGACCTGAACATCAGCTCCAGAGTATTTTCAAGTGTGAATKATCAGGGTGGTTCTGCTACAACATTGCTGCAACATCTGTGTTTAATCAAAACCAATCTGTGTGTGTAGAAAAGGAGKGGATTCACTGTGACTTCCTCAGAAAAGGAAACAACACACCCAAAACAACACACCCAAAATAACTTGGAGCTCACATGCCTTACTGGGCCAACTGTCAGCTATTTCAGGTCTTTCCTTTGTTGAATTACTCAGTTTGGAATAATGATTTAATGCAGGAGCAGGGGTAGAGAAACTGTGTCAGATGTTAGAGCATTCACAGGCAAGGTGAGRCATGAGTTCAATTTCTGTTCCAGTTAATATATATTTATGTGAAAGGTCCCTTCTCAGGCCAGTCAGTGGCCTGGGCTTGCTGTGGAAACAGCTTCATGTCCATGGTTTTGAGATGGGGACAGCAGGATGTGATTTCTGGGCAGTAAGTCTTGTTCCCTTCTCTTCTATGCCCTTAACTATAACAGACTGCCTGGGAGACAGGGGTAATTCTAATGTCTTGGGGGAGTATTCTTAACCAAGACCAAAATCTTAGTGACTACACCTATAGGCATTTAACAGTGTTTATTCCTCAGCTGTTGTCACACAATTTGTGTGTCAAATAGAAATAACAAATCTTTAATATATCTGCCTGTTTTCTGGCAGTGATTATTTTTTTCCTCCTCTCCAGTTCATCCTGGATTGTTTGCATCTCCAAGGTTCRTTTTGTCTCACTTGAGTTCTCAGTCTTTCTTGTGAGTCGTCCCCAGTGTCTGGCTCCAAGTTTCATCCAAGCATTTTTAGGTTTCCTTGCCACCAGCTTAGTTCCAGCCTCTGAGATGCAGCTCCATCCTGTTCTGCTGTGCCAACTTCCATCTTCCTGGAGGAACTCCCTGTGTGCTCCCTTGTATACAAACCCCACAGTTTCCTCTCTTTGATTTGCTTTTTATGTGAAAAAAAGAATCCTTCTGGAAAAAGCTRATGGACCCAGCCTGTATGCAGGCTTACCACCCAGCTGCTCTTCAGGGAGCCTTTTGTCAGTGACGTTAGCAGACAAGGTGGCCATGGATTTCCTTCCAGAAACACAGGGCAGTTTCAGTTCCCAGTGTTGGGCAAGACTCCTCCAGGTACCAGTCACTATTCACCACTTCTTTTTTTTATTATTATTATTTTAAATTTTTTTTTTAAAGAAAAGGGGAATCACATTGCTGATTCCCTGGATGCCAAGCCTTTTCTAGCAGGTTTGAAGCCTCTATTAAGCAAAGAATCATAATCATAGCATAGTTTGGGTTGAAAGTCACCTGAAGCATATGTCCTCTGTGTGGAGATCAGGTCCATTCCTGTCTGTGATGCCTTTAGTTTTGGCTTTCATGTTTTTCAGATTCTGTGCTGACTAAGGGTGTAGTTCTGAGCCTCACATTCAGTGTCAGTGAGCTCTTCACAGAGTGGGGAGACAAAACAAATCCTTTTCCTGCTGGAGACCAAGGACAATGAGTACAAGTTTTCAGGCCCAAAAGCACAAAAAACAGTGGACTGAAGAGAGAAAAGAAGAAGGATGGGACCTCATAATCTGAATCTGTAATTGGACAATTAAACCCTAATATGCAAATGGGCCAAACCTTATCCAAGTGTGAGACCTCTTGACCAGGTGTCCATTTTGTGACCATTCTCAGTCCACCTTGGGTGCAGCCCTGGCCAGGCTCCTGTCCTGCCCAAGGTGTACCCTAAAGGCCTTTCAATAAATATCTGCTTTATTCTCCAGCTCTGTCCAGTCTCTGTTCCAGGTCAGCCTTTCTAAGGCATTGTCTGGAATAGTTCTGTATTCCATGACAGTGTCATTCAGCATGATTTTACCATGTGCTGTCCAGCACATCACAGTGTAGGGCAGAGCAGAAAATACATGGATTACAGAAATGAGAGCATAAAGCTAGCAGCTGGGAAGCAATTATCCATAACCATGCAGTGAGGCTAGGGATACAACACTGGAACAGGGACTCTGTGCCTTATACAGTAATCTGCCCTCATGGCTGCAGTCAGGTTAATAATTTAAGCCTTTTGTGTATTAATTTTCCATTTCTAAGACCAGAATGATTAAAAAAGACTCAATTATTTGCTTTTCCTTTTGGGTGTTTACCTTAAAGTTCAGCTTTCTGTGTTAGGTAAGTACTAGAACAATTAAATGCAGATTTAGTGCTGTGTGGTTGTGGTGCTGGAAGAACATAAACTGTAACCCAATTTTGGGTCAGAACAAAAAGACTGTGTTTGAAAATTAGTGCCTGACCAGATGTTTGTGATCTCTGAGCCAAATTATGTTGCTGACAAGTATATGGAGTTTCTGAGTTGCAGTCCATTCAAATGTGTCAAGAAAATTGGTGTTTGCAATGTCAAGAGTCTTCTGATACTCCACAAGTTGAGTGATTGTAAAACATGGATGAAGCTGGTGCAGTTGGGACCTGGCTGCTGGTCACTGTTTTCTGYCAGGCTCTGGTGAGAGCTGCTGAGCTCTGTAATCCTGACACCCCAGCTTTAGTTATGTCTTGGCTGCTAAAGCTTTTCCAAAAGGAAGTTAATGTGGGCATGCTCTCAGTGTTATTTCCAGGCTGTTAGTTCTCATGAGCCTTGGTAAGGAAATGGGGGTGAATGGGGCTGGTGGTCTTCAAACATTTTCTTTTTTTCCATTTTTTTTTCTTTCCCCTTTTTTTTTTCTAGGGCATCTAAGATTTGTATCATAGAATGGTTTGGGTTGGAGGGAACCTTAAAGCTCATCCAGTCCCACTCCTGCCATGGACAGGGACACCTTCCTCTAGGCCATGTTGCTCCAAGCCCTGTCCAGCCTGGCCTGGAACCCTTCCAGGAATGTGGCAGCCACAGTTTGTCTGTTCCAGTGCCTCACTCAGCATCTGAATGGCACTGGTGGGTGTGGCACACCGTACCTGTGTCTTTGTGGTGTGTCAAGCTGTGGGCCAGGTGTGCACACCTAGAACATCTCACATACTGCTGGTTATCAACRCGTGGTTGTTTCTTTTCAGGGGAAAATTCAAGAATTTGGTCTAAACTCATTTTTTGTAGCAGTTACAGTTCCAGCTGCCTTGAAAACTGGATTGTCTGTCAGCAGGAGCAGGACTGCTGTTTTCCTTCATTTTAGATGTTAGCCCCTCTTACAGCCTGACTTAAAGTGACTGTTCAAATTTTCCTGAAAGACAGAAATCTTTCCTAATTTTGAGATAGCTTATTGGGGGTTATGCACTGATATTTTCTATTCCTAACTTTGTATAGRTCTTGTAAAAATAGGACCTAGGAAGCCTTAAAGAGGGTTGAAAACAAATTTGCCCTTATTTATGTAAGAGCTGGATAAGGAATTAGATTGTTATAAAAGGGTTGTTTGAGGGGCATGGATTTTTACTTCAGTTTTATTGTCAGGTTCAATGTTGARGATACTGAAATGATGTGTTCTGAGGTTTGAGCATGAGAGTATAGACTTATCTGTCTATCCAGTTGTTCTCCCAAGCCTCAGATGCTCATCAGGATCATGGGCATGAAGTACTTCAATGCTTGGCTTAGCACTGTCTGACCTTGTTTTGGTAGACATGGAGCACTCATCCCTCTGCTTCCACTTGCAAGGGACACCTCARTATCAATTTTTAATAAAAACTCACTTCATCTGCTTTGTCCAAYCTTTAAAAGCATAAATCTTTATAACTTAATGCTCCTGTAATTTTTAATTTTTTATTTTTTAAATGTGTGGTCCYACAGGTGTTAGCTGATGCTGTTGCACGCTTGGTTGTAGATAAATTCAGTGATTTGACAGAAAATTTCTCATCTCCACATGCACGTCGAAAAGTCCTTGCTGGAGTTGTCATGACAACAGGTAAGTTAAAAAAAAAAAAAAAGTGGTATTTTGGATGTTTAAATATGAGAGCTCTGTTTGCATCTAGTAAACTAACTTTTCAGTCAACCAGTATTGAAATGTATTTTTACTGTTTAATCTTGAAGGTGGGCTAAATATGGTAATTAAATCTCAGGTACTTACAGGAGAATTATACCTGCAAATACTTCTTTTTTCACAGAGTTCCTGTCCTCTGCCTGACACATCTGAGTAGCTCACAAAATGTAGGTTATAAAGTTAATCATGAAACTTTGGGAAAATCAATAAAATCCCCTATTGTTATTCCTGGCTTGGGCATGTTATGTAAGAATTACACTTTCCAAGGTTTTAAGATTTTGTGCTTTATTATTCTTGCTACATTTAATTCTTAGTGCTCTGTGTCAGTCATTTGAGTAAAAACATCTGAAGAAAGGAGTTGATGTTTTGGCATAACATAATAGATGGCAGAGGTGTGCACGTGTCAGCAGTGGTGTTGTGGCTCCCTGGGTGCTGACACGAGATCTCTGCTTGTCCAAATCMCCTAAAACAGTGAAGTTCTGCCCTRAACTCATCTGTGACCATGCTGCTGCAGAGCTTTCCTCACATTAAGGTTTATCTTGGTCTTCAATCCATGTGAACCCTTGGTGGAWTGTTCATTTTGAGGCTGTCCCAGCTCTGTCCCTTCCTGAATCTCTTGTCCTCCCGCTCGCATGGGGAGGTTTGGGAAGCCTTGATGCTCCTCAAGCCCTGTTGAGCAACAGCCAGACCTCCATCTGCTAATAACACTGTTTTAGCCCCAAATCCATKAGGAACATGCTGTAGTTTTGTTCATTTTGTTTGTTTYGGTGTATTTAACAGGTTTTTCTGCTATTTACAGTCTTGTATGTGCAATTCCCAAAAGAGTCACGTGCCAAAGAATTYAGACTTGACTAACCTGTGAATACCTTTGGATTAACTGAAGAAATAGCTTCACACAGAATAAGAAAATATCTTGCCATGAATACATGTCTAGGGAATGCCTGGCATTAAATGACCCTATTGCATATCTCTGTGTTACAGCTTGGTGCTGTGGGCAGGAGGGCCCAGCTGGCCTCAGGCTCATTTTAACTTGTTGGGATTTTTTTTTACCCCTGGGTGTTTTGCTAAGTGGCATTTTGACCCTTCACAGCTCTTCATTCAGCTGGGTTTTTTGAGTGCTAAAGAGCAGCTCTCTGTCTAGAAAACACCCACTTGAACATTTTAAATCCTATTGCATGGCATGGTTTAATACCAAGAACTACACATGATACTGGTAATCTTTTCAGTGATTTAAGCATTTACATTTCTTTTTTCCTAGTCTTACCTTTCCTCTTGTTGGCTCAATACCCTTCCATAACATGTTGCTGCTTTAATCAACCAGTGCCTTTCAGATTTCTAAAATGGCTATGAATATCTGCATAGGTGGCCAGAAGGTACAGCTGAAAGTTGCTGGCTGCCTGAATCTCAGGAAAAAAAAAGCACTTTGGATCTCGGGCTTTAATAATTCTCCTTGAAGCAGCACTTTCTACTTGCAGGTTTTCAATTTTTAACTTGTCTGAACTCCAACATGAAGAAAGTAGTTCTCATGAGAACCACTGACAGTGCTTGTGCAGGGAGGTGTGGCTGAGTGAAGCTTTTGTTTTAAATAAATGATCAGAAGAAAAAACATTTAATTTTTTAAAAGAAGCAAACAACCAAAAAAAAAAAAAAGAGCATTGTTTGGGCTCTGCAAGAAAATCACTCAGTGATGCTAACTACATCTCCTTCCTGAAATTTCCTTTTGCAGGTACAGATGTGAAAGATGCCCTGGTAATAAGTGTTTCTACAGGGACCAAGTGCATCAATGGTGAATACATGAGTGACCGTGGTCTGGCATTAAACGACTGCCATGCGGAAATCATCGCTCGCCGCTGCCTGCTGAAATTCCTCTACACACAGCTTGAGCTCTACCTAAGGTAAGCTGGAGGGGAAAAGAAGAGCTGAAAAGGTGTCTGTGGAAAACATCTGGCTTCATTATTTCAGYGTAGAGCACTTGTCTTGTTGTGTTAGGATGTTGAATTTAGGACTCGTGCCCTTTGCCCYCAGGTTTGAGTTGAACAAAACATTTATTCAGTGAGGTGTCAGTCATGAGAGGGGAAAATGACTGACAATCATTTTGTGAACTGTGAATATATGAATCAAAATAATATCAAGTGGGCTAAAGGTTGCTGATGTTCATTTAAGTGCCTGAAAGCTCTTGACATCTGGGATTGCCACGGGCTCTTTGTTTCCTGTCTCAATGGTCCTTTAATTTTGTTAATTGTCATAACTGTTAGATTTATATTGTAGAGTTTTCAGCCATCCTGTTTGTTTTTAATGCCTGTTAAATCTGCCCAGCTTATGCCTGTTTCCATGTTCATGTCAGTTTTRACTCCATCTTTGTTCTCTGTTCCAGCAATAAAGAAGATCAGCAAAAATCCATTTTCATCAGGTCAGAGCAAGGCGGSTTTAAGCTGAAGGAGAATGTGCAGTTCCATCTCTACATCAGCACATCTCCTTGTGGTGATGCTCGGATTTTCTCACCCCATGAAGCAGCACAAGAGGGTATGACAGCAGTCCTCTTCCACCCAAGGGAGCTTAAATTATTCTTGGGGCATGTACAAGCAGCACGGTTAAAATTTAGGTGTCTTCTTTCCTTTTAGCATAGAAGTGTGTTAGAAAAAGATCTCTTCCAAAAAAATCTGAGCTGTTCTTCCTCTGTGGTAGAAGTTCAGTGTAGAGTGATGAGCCCTGTGGTCTTGAAGAGGCTGGTGCTAACTGAGATAAGCCAGTGAGTCAGCAAGTATTCCTACAGAACTAACCATCCCCTTTCTCTGTTTCCATCCTTTAACAGCAGTTCTCTGCCTGCCCCYTCCACAGTCTGCCCATTAACTTCATTGTAACTCCGTAACACACTGAGCAGAGCTCAAGAGCTGCCTGCTTCCTACTGCTCCTTCGATGAAAGCTTGATGTAACTGCAAGTGTGTTTTGGAAGGCAGTATTTGTGAGAGGTGTCTGTGGCTAAATTGCCAAGAGCAGTAGGAACTGTGATGCAAGCCCACAGTGACTGCAGGCACACACCTCCAATCAGCCTTTCTTATTGTGATTCTAATGCAAAACGCTGTGGAGGACGTTCCTCAGGTGATTGTCAGTGTTTTGTGCCCTGCAGACCAAGGGGACAGACACCCAAACCGCAAAGCCCGGGGCCAGCTGCGCACCAAGATCGAGTCTGGGGAAGGGACCATCCCCGTGCGCTCCACCACCACCATCCAGACCTGGGATGGGGTTCTGCAAGGAGAGAGGCTGCTCACCATGTCCTGCAGTGACAAGATWGCCAGGTGAGACACTGAGTGGTTGGTTTTGTTGCTGTTGATGTTAATACTGGAGGAGGGCATAGGGCAGGGGGGAATGGCCTTAAGCTGAAGCAGGGCTGGGTTAGGTGGGATATTGGGAAGGAATTCTTCCCTGTGAGGGAGGTGAGGCCCTGGCACAGGGTGCCCAGAGAAGCTGGGGCTGCCCCATCCCTGGAAGTGTTCAAGGCTTGGAGCAACCTGGACTAGTGGAAGGTGTCCCTGCTCATGGCAGARGGATGGAATRTTTAAGGTGCTTCCAATCCAAACCCATCCYGTGATTCCTACGAGAGAGGAGGGGTGCMTGGTACCCACAGTGAATCTCACTTAGCTCACTGCTTAGGCATAGTGTGAGGGTGGCTGTCACCCCTGTGAAAGCTCTGATGCTTCACCTGCAATTGGTGTCAGGCCTTTTGCTGGCTTCAGAGGTGAGGTGTAGTCATTCTGTATCATTCCAGCCACATCAAGCCATGACAGCTTTGCTTTGGGTTTCTGTCACTGGGGGAATAGCAGAGGAATGTTCTAGATTTTTTTTTTCCCCCTGAAGTAGTATAGCATTAGGAAAACACTACAATGAATCTATTGCATAACTTACATTTGGATAACTTCCTCTGGTGGTATCCTTACCCCATCATTGGACATGTTCAAAGTCAGGTTGGRTGGGGCTTGGAGCAACCTGGTCTAGTTGAAAGTGTCCCTGCCCATGCCACAGGTTTGGAAAAGGACAAACTTGGAAGTCCCTTCTAACCCAAACCATTCCATGATACCAAAGATTTCTATGTTTTCCATGTTTAGTTTAGTTTTTTATTATTTTTTATGGTAAAAGTGTCCCTATTAAAAAAAATCCTTATTGATGGGCACTTCTAGTTTTCACTCTAGAATTGTTATTATAGTTCAAATACTTTATTGAAATTAAATACTTTATTTCCAGAAAAATATCCACATTTATGTTTCATCCGGTGCTTTTTTGGTTGTTCTTTTTGACAAAGATTGAAAGATTTTTTGTTGTTTGTTTTCAAAATCCTAAATGGACAAAAGGAAATTCAGCAGTAGTATTCTTTTAACAAGTATTGGAAGTAGGGGAGAGTTGCAACATCATAACTTTTTTAAATGAGTCTGCATGTTTGCAGCCTTGGTGCTCTTGCAAAGTAGATAAAAAATGCGAAGTTTTTCAGCTAATGATACTTTAGTTATTTTTAATGATGTGTATGTTTTAATTAAAAGAGCTCTGCTGTTTTCTCAAGTCACCATTAGCCTGATTCTGAGTTTATTAAAGACATTAAGGTGGAACTGTTCTTGTGAACTACATATGGCAAATGAAAAATGGAGGAGGAAGGTTATGTAATGCCTTTGTTCCTTGAGTCTTGTCTCAAGTAATCAGCATCTCTACTGAAGGAAAGCATTTTATTTTAGTTTAAATACCCCTAACATAAATGAATAGGCCCTTTCAGAAGCTGGGACAGGCAGCTGGGGAAAGGTAATTCTGCAAAAATGACATTTCAGCTTCTTTTATAATATTTTCAGTAAAATTCACCAAATAAATTCCCCAGTTTCATGCCAGGGGCTTCTCCCAAACACCTGACTTGGGATTCATGCCACATTCTCTTAGCACATTGTCATTGCAAATATATATTAAAAAAAGCCAGTTGTTGAGCCAGAACACATTTGACTCTTTTGTTGATTTTGTGTGATGCAGAACAGAATCCATCTCTCGATTCCATAGCTAGCTGTCTCCTCTCCTTGGGGCTAATGGGAATAATTTTGTTTGTGCCAGTGAAGGAAGCAAATAGACCCCCTTGACACAGAACACAGACTGTATGACGGGTAAGGAGGCCCACATTTTCATCTTCTTTTTTTATTTTTTWWYTTTTTTAATATTKCCCTGATGTATTTTGTCCATTTACCTTTGAGAGAATGCCTTGCTCCATAGTGTYCAGCAATCAGTGCTCCAGTATGCCTCAGGGCCAGGARYTYCCACTGAGCTTTCCCCAAGGTTCACAATCACAGCCTGGGAAAGATGTGGATCAGTTTGGGCTGTGGGATTGMACTTGTACCAATCTGAGCTGCCTCATCTGTGTGGATTATCTGTAGAATCCAGCTTGCTGTTTCTGGCCTTTGCTGCAGTGTGCTGCCCAGCACCCTCCCAGACCTGGTAGGAGCATCCAAGAGAAGTTGTGAGAAATGTGGGAGGGCCATGAGTGCAATCCCACTTGGACTGGAAGCATTAAAACAGGGTTGTCCTGGTGTGTTAGAGCTCAGGGGCTCTGCAGTAAGGTCTTAGAGTGGTTTCTGAGCAGAGTTAACTTTAATATACATGCATTTGCTTTAAATGTATCCTGGCCTGTTGCCATGGTGCTTACCAGTGTTGTTTTTTGCCATTTTTCTTTTGATGTGTTTCTCTGCCCGTATTTTTGGTTTCAAATAATGACTTACCTTCTCATTAAGCATTCCAGTTAATGGCTAATGTCCTGCTGAGAAGCTCAAAATTCCTTTTCATACAATTTCTTAGAAAAGCTGTAGGAGCTGAGAAGAACTTTCTAGGTTGTATTGTTAAAAAGGAAGTCATTGGTGCTCTTCTACTTTAAAGAGAAAACATTTTTCTGATAAACTTTAGTGTGAAGGAACATCACACACCCATCCACTGGCCTTGCTTTGTGCTCATTCAGAGTGGGAAATCCAAATGGACATTTGTAACTCGGCCTTCCTCTTGTTTTCCCCCAAAAAGTGAGCATTTCTCCTTACCAGTTCTTAACCCAGTGACAGGAGCTGATGTGAATTGCAGTGGCCACCTGGATGGGTGGTGGCTGTGTGGCACTGAGGTGAAATACCTGAGGGGAGCTGGGGAGAAGTGACTACCCAAGGTGTGCCATTGTGGAACCCCTCCAAATGAGCTCATGGATTGTTATGATGCAGTTTAAACCCAGAAAAGCAAAGAAAACTAAGTCTCTATATAAAACTGTGTATAGAAAGGACAAAACTTTGTTCAAAAAGTAACCAAAAAACCTCATTAAAACCAAACGAGGTTAGTTCTTGGTGCCACAGAATTGCTGTATTTTATTTAATAGTAAAAGAGGCAAAGAGAAAAGAAAGAAACAAGTAGAGTAGGGCGTAGGGGGACAGAGCAGAGTGACAGGGGTTAGGTAGGAGCATATCACCCATCTGAGGGTCCCAATGACATCTCATTGCCCCCGTCCATCTGGTCTTGGTGGTGAGAGTCCATAGCCATGCCATGCCACCATGCCATGCCAAAAAAGTACAGAATCCAGTGGATTAATGTGGTTTTGGCAGATGGAAAGGCCCACGTGCCTCCCTTGCAGGGGGCCAGTCTGTCACTGTGCCTTGCAGGACTCTGGGTCTGTTRCATCACCTGCAGTGCTCTGGTGCAGGGTCTGGGGGGCCTTTGATGGGCCATGGCACCCCCTCTGCTGTCCTTCACATGGATCAGCTTCTCCTGGGGGGAAGGGCCCCACAGCAGAGGATGGACATTCCCCGTGGCAGATCCCTTTTCCCCCACCCCTTGGTGCAAGGGTCTCTGTGAGTCTGGCAGCTGATAGCCCCAGAGCTGTGGTGTCCATCCCAGAGGTGCTGAGCTTGATCCCTCAGTGAATGCATTCTCCTCCCAGCCCAGACCTGAGTCACTTTATCTTATCTACATGCAGTCCAGGACCCCATTCAGGGCTTTGGTGGTTTTCTCTGCAGCTTTTATACAGTTTTGCTCTAACAGGCAAAGGCCCTTCATGGAGGTGTTTAAGTCATAAACCGTAAGGTTGCAGTCTCCAACAACAAACAGGCAGCCATGCCAAAAAAGCTGAGACAAGTTAGAGCTGTGTGGTTTCCTCAGTGCAGCTACAGGGGGAAAACTTTTTCGTGTCTGTAACTGCAAATCTAAAAAGGTGTTTGTGAGAAGAGCTGCTGTTGAAGGCCASRGACTTCCTGCATTTATGATTTATRGTGTGGGCTGCTGACCCAGCCACTYGATTTAGAAGAAGCTCTCACTCCTTGTGAAGGTACTGCTGCCTGTTTACAACTGTGGCTTTTGAAGAGGAGTGGCCTTAGGGACTTAATCTCTTTAGGGAGCAAAGAGAATTTGGATTTCAAGTTGTGCCTTCTGCATGCCAGAAGGAAAAGTGCTTTCTGGGATAATCCTACATCTTCCCACAGTGACACCTTCTCTCACTTGCCATCAGTTGCAAGTAAAAACTTGTGATAAATGAAGTGCCAACTAAATAATTTTCGTTTCTTCATAGTAATTGTTGTTTATAAATAATACTGATACGAGAAGTTCTTTGAACCATAAGCATTTGTCAGGTTTTGCCTTATTTGAGTAGTTGCAGGAGACTCTTGTTTTCCTGAGATGAATTTTGACACCAGTTCCATGTGGATACCATTGTGGGTCACAATAGTGACTCCTCTGCCTTATCCTGCTCTCTGCATCAAAATTAGTAACTAAAATGTTTGATATTAACATCAAGTTTTATGGCTTACTGCTGTTAGGCCCCCCGTAATTCTGTATTTTCTCTAAAATCATGTGAATAACAGAATTTCTGTACCCTTTGAGTTTGGGAAGTTCAGAGGAGAGTTTTTACTTGGCCTGTGTATTTTTAACCAGTTTTATTTTTGGCAAGAGGTGCTACCAGCACGTTGTGAAAGTGTTGCTGAGAGTTGATTTTTGCTTACCTTCTCATGTGTCCAGAGCTGTGAAATGAGCTGCATTTCAYGAAGAAATCCACAGACCTTGTAGATACCCCTGAGCAGAAATGTGACAACATGGCAAGGAGGAGAGGAGGACTCCTGATTTGGTGTCAGTCTCTGGTTTCTCCACCCTCTGTTTGCAGTGCAGTGAGCTTGAGAACAGCAGGAAGGTTGAGGTGGTGCATCCATCCTCCAGAACAAGATCTAGAGTAGTGCATGTAGAATAAGAAAGTGAGTTAGATAAGTTTATAAAATTCTGATTTCCCACTGAGGTGCTCATCTCTAAGACATCAGGTGAGCACAGAACAGAGAGAGAATCCTCTGTGTAAATTGACTGGAGTTGAATACATCTCATGTGCATTGATCTGCAAAGGCCAAGGCTGGGGTTGAGCCTGCAAARGTGTTGGGATGTACTGGTTTGAAAGGAGCATTTCCCAGCACTGTCCTTCTGCTCCAGCAGTGAAGGAATCACTGTTAGCTGTACCCCAGCTCAAATCAGGGCACCTGTGTTGAAGCATCAGCACTTGGAACATAAATCTTGAGGATATTTGTACCAATCTTGCACTTTAAATATCAGTTTTACTTTAAGGTCAAGTTTTTGAAGTTTGTCAGAGAAAACTCCTGTACTAATTTAAAACCAGAACACTCAGAATATGTTAAATATTATAATAAGACAATTTTTTTTGCTTACCTTAGACAAGCATCTCACATGTTTCCAGTGAGAAGGTTTACACTGGAAGAGTTTCCCTGCCTGCTTCCCTGGGTGTTCTTTCCCATCTGTAACTCTGCTTTACATGCCTTACTTGAGGCATTTCAGTATGTTTGTGTGATGCAGCAATCCTTTGTTCTGCTCATGCTCAATCTTTAGCACCTAAATTTGGGTTTGTAAGCCAGATTTAAGTCACTTCACTTACCTAATTCTTTTCTGATACTATTTTTAATGTGAAGAAAAAAAAAATCCATTGTTTCATTGCTCCACTAGAAAGACAACACCGACTTGAAGTTTTCTGTGGTGCATTTTGCTTTTTCTGCTCTGCCCCTCATGGTTTSTAGTGAAATACAGCATTTGGCCCCTTAATTAAAAAAAAAAAAAAAGTGCTTTCAGTAAAGGTTAATGCTGTACTGGCAGCAGTTTGYTGGTGTGAGTTCTGACAATCTGTGTTTGGAAACTTGGAGGACAAGCCAGTTTTGCCACTTCTGGAGGTGATGCCTGTGGCCTTTCAAAAACTGCTGGGTGGTGGTGGTATCTTCTCAGCTGATATTCATTCAAATCATTTATGTTCATGCTAATGGCAGTGAGATATTATTGTTTGACAGCATGAAAAAGGAACAAGAAGCAAGTCTCCCTGCAGTCCTTTCTTTCACTCTGCTGTGATCTGCAGAACACAACCATAAACCTGACAGGGAGAGGCTGAGGGATCTCAGGGGGCTCAGCCTGAAGGAAAGGGGACTCAGGGGTCACCTTTTTGCTCTCCACAGCTCCCTGAATGGGAGGGCAGAGTTAGCTGAGGGTTCATTTCTTCTCCCAGGTGTCAAGGGCCAGGGCCAGAGGAAATGGCTTCAATCTGTGCCAGGTGAGGTTCAGGTTGGATATTGGGGAAAAACCTGGCCAGGCACTGGCACAGGCTGCCCAGGGAAGTGCTGCAGTGTCCCTGGAAGGGTGCAAAAGGTGTGTGGATGTGGCACCTGCAAACAKRTGGTKCTGAGCAGGGGTAGTGGTTGSACTTGAKGATTTTAGAGGGCTTKTCCAGCCTTAGTGAGTCTGTGATTCTTTTGGGTTTCATGTTTATCTCTGCACTAGAACCAGTTTCTGGCATAAAGAATACATTTCTGTAGAGAGTTTTTTTATTATAACAATGAAATTTAAAGCTAGTTTTATAAACCTAACCACCACCCAACCCTGCCTAATGAATATTAAGAGTTTATAAGATTTTCAATCTTATAAAAAATAGGCCTTTATTCCATGTAAAACACACTTCATATTAGCACAGTATTTTTACTCACTTATTAGGGTCAGCTTTTTWAATGACAGGTGAGTAAATTAATGCACATTGCCTCCATTTTCATCATCAGTAAAGATATGCAAAGAAATAGTTTGTTTGGATTATAATCTGTTTTACCATTTTTATGTTAAAAAAAAAAGAAACATGCTGCAAGTCCTGAAGCCAGCCTGYGTAGCTCAGTTTTTGAGCAGTGAAACTGTTGTAGTGTGGAGTTTCTGGCCTGAATGGATGCTGATGTGTAGCCCTGCCAAGCTGCAGGAAACACTGTTAGCAGCATCCAAATTCCCTGTTTGCCCAGGAGAACCTTGCAGCCTGGTATAGCTTGGGGTTTTTAGTAAGGACAACCATTCTGTGGGAGCAGGAAAGCTTCTGGTGTGCTCCTCTGTTTGATGCAAGGACACTTCTCCTGCTGCTTGTGTCCTGCTGGTGCAGTTGGATCTCCAGCTTGGACAGGGCTTGAAGCAACCAGGGGTACTGGAAGGGGTCCCTGCCCATGGCAGGGTTTGAAACCAGATTATGTTTAAGGTCCCTTCCAAGCCAAATATTCTGGACTGAAATATGCTATTTCTGTAGTGCTTCAGTGTTCCTCAGACCAAGGCAGTGAAAATTCTGTGCAGGAGATGTTGAGGTTTTCAAAAGTATTTTGTGTGGCAGTTAGAGAGACATTGAGAGCCAAAACTTTATCAAATGAACACAATTAAAAAAAATAAAATCAAAATCAGGATTTTGCTCCTAGGCATTCTATATCCCTGCCACCAGACCTGATCCAGTGTAAATCCCAGTGCTCAGGCAGGGATTTATTTTTGGAATCTATGAAGGAGCAAAGACTCTATGCATTCTTTGTATGTTTTTAGTTTTCAAATTCAGTTTTGTCCCTGCCCATGGATATTGCAATGCCCTTTCTGTCAGCAGGATGTGGATAGTTGTGCTAGGGTTTGAATGACAGGCCTCTCCTTGTGGTGCTGAGGTATGGAGGTCTTGCAGACCCTCCTCCCTGTGCTCTGGGCAGGATCTTCTCCCTGCCAGGTGTCTTCTGGAGGCATCAGCTGCTGTTTCTGGTGGAGAATCTCCCAGTTTGGCTTTCTCCCAGTGCATGATCCTGTCCATCTCTGGCATTAGGAAGTGCATCACCAGACATGTTAGCAGGGGTACAAGTTAAGAGTCTGCTCCTGTTTTAGGTCATTTCACTCAGGATCACACTGAGTATCCCCATAGCTGCTCTCTGAAATTCTGGCAGGTGTCACAGCTTATTGCYACCATGTGCTGGTCAGGAGGAAGGGTTGGAAGCCTGCTCCGTTGTGATTAACTGCTGTTATGTCTGGCAGATGTTACTTGTTCCATTAAAAAGAAAGTGTTTTTTTGTTTTTTTTGTTTTGTTTTGTTCTTCCCTCCCTCTTAGGTGGAACGTATTGGGTATTCAAGGAGCCTTACTTAGCCTCTTTGTGGAGCCAATTTACTTCTCTAGCATCATCTTGGGGAGTTTATATCATGGGGATCATCTATCCAGAGCCGTATACCAGAGGATAGCAGAGATAGAAGACCTTCCACCTCTTTATACACTCAACAGACCTTTACTTAGTGGCAAGTATCTCATGGAGAAGGCCGTGCCGGTAACTCTGTTCCAGTAGCTTTGTGATTTTTTTGTAGCTCTCAAAACTTAAGTCTTGTTCCAGTAGCATTGTGATGTTGTAGCYCTCAAAACCTTGCAAAAACTGTGTGCTGTGAGTGAACTGCTTGCTGCTTGCAATAGAGAAGTCGTGGTTGTGACAGAATAACCAGAAATWCCATAGCAAGGACCTTGAAAAGTTGGGAAAGAACTGGGGGGGTGAAACTTGGAATGAGTTTTCCCATCATTGCTGCCTGGAGCATGCCCTAGGAAGATGTGAGGAGAGTTGAAGGCTTTAGGGAAACCTCCACCCACCTGTGGAACAGTGTGCTAGCACTCACTGCCACTTCTCTTGCACTGCAGATCTTTGTGGAGTGGTCCCTTCATCTATCAGTGTGCCCAGATAAGACACACCTGCTTCCCAATTTCAACATGGACAGAGATAACACCTCACCTGTCTTAAATTCTAAAATGGCTTGTCACAGTAATACCTGAAAGCTGTAAAACTGAAATCTCATCCTCCCTCTCCCTGTGTGTATTGCTTTGTTCTGTAGAGGTTAGCTTTTGGCATGTGTTTATTTTCCAGGGGGGAAAAAAACACAGCTCATCATTTTAAAGCATGTTTGAAGATTGACATGAATTTTTAAAAAAAAGATTTAAGGAGGGAGTGGGGAAAAGAGCATTGTGAACAATGAGTAATTGTTTAGGTAAGAGAGRTAATAAGGATTCCCTGAACTAGGATGTATAAAAATGCTAAATAACTTATTTGTCCTTATATTAGCAAGTAAGTAACAGTTGCAACACTATGTACCAAATATTGAACAGTTGTGTGGGCATAGTAGCTGATGTATGGACTGTTCATGCCTGATTTTGGGGAGTTTTAATCAGCTCTTCAAGACAGCAGGTTTGTGACAGGGTGAGAAGCATTTTTGTTATCCTTTTCACAGCATGTACCAGTACCTTGTCTTCTTGAAAATCATCTTTCTGCAATGGTGCTATCATCTATTTGCCATGAAATAGAACCATCTGTTTAAACAGTTGAGCCAGCACTTGCTGTGCAGCAGAGGGAGTTTGGAAATGTTCTCAGCTGTTGAGTTTCCACCAGAATACACATCTCAAAAATGTRCAGAAAGGTTCTTCAGGAGGTTGGGCAGACAACTGTGTTGATATATTTTCTTACACTGGTTCACTTGCAAGCTGCTTTTCTGACCTCTGCTGTTAGATTCAGCTGGGGCAGTTGTGTAGCTGCCCATGTACTCTTGGATTCACATATTTTCCAGTGTATTCCTACCCAGAACAAACAGAAATACCTGTCTCCAGTTCTGTGTTCTTTCYTGTACCACACACACCCCCCTCTGGGATTGATTTCCACCAGAGGGATGAACTAGAACAGAAATACCTGTCTTGCCTCACTGTCCTGGTGTTTAGCTGAGAAAGTACTGTAAAAAGAGGTTTTCTTTTAGAAATCCATAACACATCTTTCATTTGTTCATACCTGGTTCCATGTCTTGAAATGGTTTCGACTTTTTGCCATCCACAGCCTCCTTAAGTAAGGAGTGCAGTGTCAAAGGTTTGTGCAAATTTTCTCAGTGCTCTGTGAGATCCAGTGGCAATGACACTCAGTTTTCTATWCCTGTGAGATATTCCTACATCAATCCTGTTTTTTGCAAGCTGAAGTGTCTCAGCCTGCTTTGTTGTTCCTTGCCCAGAGACCCTTTCACATGAGGATGATTTTGCAGGCCCATTTTTGTGCAGTGCCTGATGCTCAGGGTCAAGCAGCAGTACTACTCTGTGTAGTGCCATATATTTTGTTCCCTTCCTTGATCCTTCACTAATAACTCCTGACATTCACTTGGATTACTGCTGGTGACTGAGCTGACCTTTTGGTAGAACTGAATATGAGAAACTAAAATCTCATTCCTGAAAGCCAATATCGAGCTCCAAGCCCAGCACTCCTTGTGCAAGATTGCTTTGGGTTTTTTCCTAATATGTGTTGCTTTATATTCWTCTGTGAGGAATTTCATCTGCCTTTTCATTGCCTGGACAACCCAGTATGAGAGTTTTTTTTCTGCTGTTTTTTGCTATTGCTCCTCTTATTGCTGTTTAAAAATAATTTAGTATATTTAATGATCCTACCTCAGTTTTTCCCCCCACAGACATCCCAGCTCTGCCCCAAACTGGAGGGTCTCCAGCTGTGTTCACTCTTCCCAAAGAGACCATCTTTATCCAAGTGTTAATGAATTTGTTTTTAAGGTAGACAAAAATAARTCCTTCAGCAGAAGTTCTGGTGATTTTTTTCATTTGGCTGTTCCCTTGGTACCTCTTATCCTCCTGTTCACATTGGTGTTTTTCAGCTTTCTGTGTCCTTTTTAATGAAGCTTGTTTTAGCTCCTTCCTCAAAGAGCTGTCAGACTTTATTATTTATATAACCACTGGCATAAATAGCTTTGACCTTTGCTTTTATTTTTTTATATCCCTTTGTAATACTATTCAAYAATAAGTTCTTTAAATAGCTTTAGTTCTATTAGTTTTCAAAGAGTGAAATATTTGACTTTCTATCCTAAGTTTCTTTTCTGTTTCTAACCTCARCATTTTAAGCTCTATTCATGTCTAGATTTTGAGGGGAAGATATGACCCACCTGAAGTTTTATCAAGTGCTYTAATTTTGAGATGACCTTTTTTCCCTGTCCATGCTGCTTGTGATCCAGGGACTCCTTTGACATCTCTCCAGGGTTCTTGCATACAAATAAGCAGCTGGATGGGTTGTTATTAATTAAATCTATTTGAAATTCTAAATCTGGTTGGTTTTGGTGGTGGTTGTTTTTTTTTTTTTTATTTTAATTAATTCACCAAAAACCAGGGAATGGAATAATGTAATTATAATGGAAATGTAGTGCATACTGGATGTTTGGCTTTCTCACCTTTGATTTGCTTGTGGGACTGGTGTGATATCACAAGTGTTTTGGAGTACTTGATGACCTCTGTCTGATCCCTGCACTTGTTTAACAGTGCATGGAATGAAAGGAAAGGTAATAGCATACATGTCATAAAATTAAAGCAGAAAAAAAAGACAAAAATTGTAATGTGGCATCAATTTCTTAGCACTTTTGCCTCAGTACTTTTGGTAAAACAACTTTTGTTCCAATCCTCAATTTTTTGAGCTTATATTTTAAGGAAATGGGGAATAGCAGGTTATTTTCTGTTATTATTCTGTTAATTATTTCTTATCAGTCATAGTGACAAAACTGATCCAAACCAAGAGTAAAAATACAGGAGCTTTAGTGGCTTATATTTCAAAAGGTTTCTTTGTTTATTAAATGAGGAATTGATGATGGGAAGCAAACAGAGTCATTCTGACCTTGTAGGTCTTGCACACTCAAAGGTGCCATGAGCCTGAGCCAGGTGAGCCAGTCCTRCTCCCAGGTGCCCAGCTTTATTAGATTGCTTCCAGATATCAGCCAGAAATGCATCCTGCTGTGTTGCTCATGCTCAATTTCCACCAATTCTTTAGCTTTTATCAARTGTAGGACCTGACCTAACAGTGGAGTAGACTTGAAATAAGTTCTCGGCCAGAGCTGCCTTAAAGTAAAAGTGGGATTATTTACTACCAAGAACAAATTGCCCTGGTGCTTTGCTCTCTCCTGAGACATCTTAAATAGAGTTTTGTCACCTCTGGAATGTCTGAGTAGGCAGCTGCTGTGACCTTCATTGTGTGTAGTCCCTCTTTGAGCACTGGAGTAGTGAGGGGAATAAATCCTGCCCTGGGGCAGGCATGGGTTGGATTGTGGTAGCTTTGCTTCCCCATCCCTGGAGATAGATGGAAGGTGTCACATCATTTGACACCTGAGCAAAGGATTTGAGTCCTGTGGTTCCCCATCTCTGGGCTCAGTGTACAACTCTGGGTGTGTAAAGTGGGGAGTCAGCTACAAGACAATGGATTCATGCTGGAAATGTCTGCCAGTTCTGRCTTTYTGRASAGTGCTGAGGATGGGGCTCTCCTTCAACAGAATGAAGGGATGGTTTGTGTTGGAAGGGACTGTAAAGCCCATCTCATTCCACCCCTGCCATGGGCAGGGACACCTTCAGCTATCCCAGGCTGCTCCAAGCCCTGCCCAACCTGGYCATGAGCACTTCCAGGGTTCAYAGTTCCACATCCATTTGGAAGTGAGATGAACTCCTGCCACAGAGCTCTCTGTGATCCTCTCTGCCAAGGAGGCTGCTTTTTTTTGGTGTGCTTTACACCACACTTCAGCCACAATGAGAGTGGGATGTCCATAGTGTCACCTYCATGAGAAATCTGCAGGAGAATGCCCTCCAAATGAAAGATCTGCTCCTAAGTCTGTTTACTCCCCAACAAAAAAAACCCACCAAAAAACCCCAAAAGCCAAGCATTTGTATTTATTACCCTCACTGAACATGRCTTTTCTTTCAGGTATCAGCAACGCAGAGGCCCGTCAGCCAGGCAAAGCCCCCAACTTCAGTGTGAACTGGACAGTGGGAGACTCAGGCCTGGAGGTGATTAATGCCACCACGGGCAAGGACGAGATGGGCCGCGCCTCGCGCCTCTGCAAGCACGCCTTCTACAGCCGCTGGATGCGCATCCACGCCAAGGTACAGCTCCACAGGGCCGGGCTGCACTCCTCTGGAGCCTCTCTAACACCTGCATGGGCTTCCTGCACTCAGRAGCCACTTTCTCAGCCTCTTGTTAGAACCACAGAATCATTAGAAGACCCTAAAGGGGGTCAAGTCCAACCATCACCGCAGCGCCACAGCTCACGTTCACATTAAACCATGCACAGGGCCAAACTGGCCACTGCTTGAGTCTCAGTGGAACACCTGCATGGGCTTTCTGTACTCAGAAGCCACTTTGTCAGTCTGTTTTAAGCCAAGCCTCATGTTGGAACCACAGAATCATTAGAAGACCCTTAAGATGGTCTAGTCCAACCATCACCGCAGCGCCACAACCCACGTTCACATTAAACCATCCACAGGGCCAAACTGGCCACTGCTTAAATCTCTGTGAAACACCTGCATGGGCTTTCTCTTCTCAGAAGCCACTTTCTCAGCCTCATGTTAGAACCACAGAATCATTAAAGGACCCTTAAGATGGGCAGGTCCATCAGTGCAGTGCCACAACCATGTTCACATTAGCCCATGTCCTCTAGCACCACAGCTATGTTCACATTAACCCACATCCTCTAGCACCACAGCCACACATTTTCTGAAGATTTCCAGGGATGGTGACCCTGCTGCTTCCCTGTTCCAATGCTTTACAACACCTTTCAGTGAAWTTTTTTTTTTCCTAGTTTCTAATCTAAACCTCCCCTGGTGCAACTTGAGGCCAGGTAGCTGCTGCTCCACGCAGTAATGGAGAAGAACWATGTGTTTGTTAACTTGCTCTTTAATGTGATGATGCCTGGTCCAAAAATGYATATTCCTTAGTTGATAGCTGAGTAAGCAAAGGGTGCTGTCTCCTTTGAGCTTGCCTTTGCATTTTAATTTATCTGGAAGGATAATGCCATTTTCACTGCTGAGGTTTCACTCTTTACTCTCAGAAAGAAAACTTCCAGGAAATTTGGCTGTGGCTTTTTGGCCTCAGCATTTTGTTTGATAGATCCTTACCTTGTTTYAATATTAGCTGTTTCAATAACTCAGTCCCTCTGGTTGGTTTAACAGGGTCTTGTCTCTGTCCTTCTCTTGTCTCTCAACCCCACAGCTCTCCTCCAGCTTGCGCTCCAAGATCCTCAAGCCCAACCTGTACCACGACACCAAGCAAGGAGCCACWGAGTATCAAACTGCTAAAGAGTGTTTGTTTAAAGCATTCCTGAAGGCAGGACTTGGAGCCTGGGTGGAGAAGCCCATAGAACAGGATCAGTTCTCTCTCACAGCCTGATTCACAAACTGCACATCACTTTGGGAAGGGAGTTGGAATTCYGGAGATTCCTGGTGTCCAGCATTGCTTTCTTGGCATCTCCACCACCGTCAAAACATCTTTCTGCTCTCTGGAGTTGGGTTTCTTTGGGTTTGTTTTTGAAACTTCACAGTAGCTGTTTCTGTTTTGCCTGAGTATTGAAACTCAACGATGATCCAACACATAATTGTATATTTTGTTATAGGAAAGTAATTTCTGGTGTATTTCTAGAAATACTTTTACTGTAGAAAACTTGCAGTAAGGCTGTGCTTACTGTATACAATGACTCATTTTTTCTGGGTTAAAATAATTTCTTTTTTAATTCAATGTCATCAAGTGCATGAAAGAAATGAATAGTTTCTCTAGGTTTTACACCACACTTTGAGGAAGTAGCTTAATTTTTAAAAAAGAAAATAGGTGACAAAGCTGATTCTAYTCCTCTGTTAACTTGTTTTTCAACTGCAGATATTTTTAGTACATAGACCACAGAGCCAGAATGGATTCTGGACAGCTAGTTTTTTCCCAATTCCTTGCTCTTTAAAACCAGCTGCTGAAAATTTCATGTCTTTGATGTATGTATTTATTAGTCTGTGAGCCAGTTTTTAACATGCAGCTTTTTATTCTGTTTTTAAAAATACATTTACCTCCCATTTATACCCATTGTGAAGTCTTCATTTTTTTTTACCATTGTAAACTGGAAACAGCAAAATAATTATTTGTAAGTTAAGAAGTTCAGTCTATAACATGCAGAAGCCTGTTTAGAAGTAGGTGATTYGTGTATCCCAGGAACTCATCCAAATACAGTTTGAACTGTAACAGCAATGTAACAGCTTTAACAAAAATCTGCTCATTTTAGGGGCACCAAGCCTGAGTTGCCAAATCCAGTCACTTGTTGGGTATTAATTGCTCCCCTCTGGAAGCCCTTGTAACAGAGAAACCAGTTTTTAAAACTTCTTTTCTGTGAGTTATATCTGCTTTCAGCCCAGTTGTTGTGTCTGAGATTGCCTTGCCTTTGGGCTTTACATGTGTGATGGGCATCATGGAGCTCATTAGGTAAGTTGCTCTCAGATGTGTGTCCATCTGTTTTGACCGTTCCTTTAAGAAGTGTTTTTCCTGAAAAACACTTCTGCTTTATGTAAAAAATGCAAGGTGGAAGTGAGATACTGAGGTTTGATTACCTGCTGTGTAGAAGGAGCAGCTCTGGGCTCAGTAAGTCCTGGGGCTGTTGGAGACTTTGGTGTAAACCCACTTCTGGCCAATCATGAGTGCTGAGGCATTTCTGCTCCAGTAGGAACCTGTTCCCAGCTTCAAAACCTGGTCAGACCTGAAAATCACCTGTGCATTAGTTGAAGTCTCTGGGTTCATGTGCTGGGAGGAAGACACTGAGGTGGAGAAAATRCACCCAAGCACATTTGGGTGGTACTGTGGGAAATAGCAAACATTCCTGTGGGAAGGCAGGAGAGTCTGTGAGCCAGGGGTCCCCTCAGGGAACTGATGCTTACAGAGGTTCCTGCCTTTCTCAGATACCAGGGGGAGAAGCTGCCTTAGAAGGACTGGGTTCATTCACCTTTGTGGTGGCTTCAGTCACCCTGTCACCTTCTCATTCAAGGTTTTAGGAATCATCATCCAGCTGAGGTGTGCACTGACCCCTTCCAAAACAAAAAGGAATTCAGTTGTGGGCAGATTTTGCAGGCACTGGGACAGCAGCCTTTGGGATTGACCTTGTCCTGGTCACATTGCAGAAGTTTGGGGCTGTAGTTGAGTGTGTGAACACGTTTCTGTGGGGTTGAGCAARAGGTGGTTCACACTGTGTGTGTTTCCTCAGAGTCATTGCTGCTCTCAGGTGAAATACACATTTTTAAGGGACTCATTCAAAAGTTGGTGTCTCTGAATTTTTTTTTGAGGACTAGGAAAGTAGTAGCTCAAACTAATTTTTTTTATGATGTCAAAAATATGAACCAAATATTTAAATAGTATTATAGACATAGTTTTTTAGCTGTTGAAATGAACTATTAACATTAAATTGTAATAGAAGTATGTTCCATGCCAAAATCTTTTTGGCCAAGAAGTAGTGTCAGGTTATTTATAGGAAGAGTTCTCTTGTTGGTCATTGTGGGTTTYTAAAAAGGATTTTTCCAGGATTGTGTGCAATCCTTATCTGTCTTCCAGGAGTCAGTAAAATACTGCTTGGCTTCCTTCAATCCCTTGTTCCTTTTTGTGCAGGTCACACGTGGAAGGAAGCAGGGAGAGTTCCCTGGAGATCACTGTCACTGAGCAAGGAAGGATAGCAGTGGATATAATCTCAAGTGACTGCAAAAGATAAGACAACTCAGCCTCTGGCAGCTGCCAAATTTTATAGGAGACCAGCTTTTTGGAGGCTCTGGAMAGCCTGGGCTGGGTAGGTGGGAGCTGGCCTGCACAGGGGAGTTGTACTGCTGCTCTGGGAGCTGCTTCCATTCTTTTMTTCCTTTTTTTCCCCCTTCTATTTGATTGAATATTTATATAATTATTTTGGTTGGATATTTRCATAATTATAATTGAGTCGTTTGCCTCAGGATCTTCAAAGGACTTAGAGTAACAACTTTAATGTTGATGAATACTTCAAATTGAATTTAAGGTGTTTTTTTTCTCCAGATGGCAGTCTGGCTTGTAGTAAAGTTTTGTAGGTTAGGTAAAATAATTTTAAATATAGATGTTTTAAATATATATATATGTATATATATACACACACATATATATATAAAAGTTCTGCAGGATAATTTTAAGAAAATCTAGGCCTAAAGGGTAACACTTGAAATCTTGCTTATGGCTGTACTCAGGACCTGGTAGTGAGTGTAGGTGATTGTTACTGATTGTGTGAGTGTTTCTGTGTAGGAGCTTGTTGGCAGTGGGGATGTCCAGCTGCAACAGCTGCTGATGGGAGCAGTGACTCTGCTGTCTTAGGGCTGCACAGCACTGGGGTTTCTGTACAGCTGGCAATTCTCCTGTTCTTGTCTTGGAGAAACCTTTTCATGGCTGGTTACTGCACAGGAAGCTGCAGAGTAGGTTTTTGTGTGGGGTTCCTCTCAATCTGGCAGCTGAAAGGCTCAGGGTCACAGAACTGGTGCTGCATTTCATCAGTCCAGTTCTGGAGACAGCCTGGGAGAGCTGGGGCTGCTCACCACAAGAGAAGGCTCTGGGCAGACCTCGGAGCCCCTTGCAGTGCCTGGAGGGGCTCCAGGAGAGCACCTGGAGTGACAGGACAAGGGGCACAGCCACAAACTAAGGGAGGTCAGATTTTGATGGGATATTGGGAAGATGTTTTTCCCTGTGAGAGTGGTGAGACCCTGGCAAAGGTTGCCCAGGGAAACTGTGGCTGCTCCATCCCTGGAAGTGTCCAAGGCCAAATTGGATGGGGCTTGGAATAACCTGGGATAGTGGAAGATGTCCCCATCCATGGCAGGGGGCTGGAACTGGATGAGCCTTAAGGTCCTTGCAACCCAAACCATTCCATGATTCTGTGATGTCCAAGGCAATCATGGAAACCCCAAAACTCACTGTGCTCTCAGTGCAAATGTGCACAAGTRAAAGCTGGTGGTTCAGAGTGTTTGGGAGGCAGAGCCCGTGTCACGGAGTTAGTGCTGCCTTTGGAAACCAAGCTGTGGCTTTAAAAAAATCAACAGCCAGGGATTGGGAATGTGTTCTAAGAACTGCTTAGTCATGGTCACCACATAATTAAAATTTTGGGTTTTTAAAATACCAGTGTTTTTCAAAACAGCTTTATTTCCATTCCGTAAATCAAGTTTGGAAGGCTCATGCTTGCACTTGAAATTCTTTCCAATTTCATCATCATTACCTGTCCACTGTGAAAATTATCCCAAAGTGTACTGGAAAGGAAGGAGGGTTGCAATTCAGGTATAGAGTCAGAACAAAAATGTCTCATGTTATTTAAAGCCTAAAGCCACACAGAAATAAAATGTGTAAGATATTACTGTTCTGTCTCAGAATCACTGTGTGGTTTTTGTTGGGTTTCTTTACCCATTTATTTATTTTCTAGTACCAAGTGTTTTCAGTTGAGCTTAAATGTTTCCACCTTCGCTTTGTGTGCTGCTGTTGGGAGAGGAGGTGATGTTTRTCCTGGGGCCAGAGCTAGCACAGGCACAGAGGTTTGGATAGGAACACAAGGAGGGATTTTAGAAGGGATGCTGAATTCCTGCCACAGGGCTGGAAAGGGGGAAGTCCCCTGTCCTTGGTCCCTGCCCTGCTGCTGGCCCAGTGGGATGGAGCTCGTGCTGAGGCAGCATCTGATGGAAGCAGGAGGAGGAGAGATGGAAATTGCTGGTTTCTAATGTAGAAATGATGGCATGGGATGGAGGTTTTGTTGGAGAGGCCCTTTGGGCTGTAGGCACAGGGAGCATGGAGCAAAGGAATTGCCCACCTGGCAGGAGGTGCTGCCAGCCACTGCTTTTCCCAGGAATGTCACAGCTCAGCTCAGATGTACCAGTCATGTGTGTACATCCGAGGCTTTGGAGGGCTTGCTGCTCTTCCTTTATGCAAACAGCTGGAGTACTTGCAGCAATTTTGGGTTGGTTCCCCATGGGAGGAAGTTGTGGGGTCTGTGGGCAGGCAGGCTTGGTGTCTGGAGCTGCAGGMTGGGGTGTGTTCATCCCCAGGCAGGTGTTTGTCCTTAAAACAGCTGGGGGGATGAACTGTGGCAGTTTTCCCTCAATGCATCATGTGCTCATGCCCACATGGTGCTTCCAGTCAAACTGCTTCTCCCATGGCTTCTGGCCAGCTGGGAATGGTGCAAACCAATCCTTGGGGGGCTGCAGGAACTGAGCTGGGATCCTGGAGCTGGCAGGGCTGTGGGGACCAGGGAGGGCACACCTTTATGGTTGGATCATGTCGATGTCCCGTGTTTTTCAGAACCTTCCAGCCTGTCCCACTACCCGTTAATGAATGGGCAGTTAATTGCACCAATGCATTTGTGTTGGCAGGAATCAGTTTTGTGGGTAGCTGTGCTTTGTTTTCTTCAGTCATTCCAGGAAGGAGGAGTTGAGAGCCATGTTTGCAGCCAGCCTCAGCAGGTGGGACAGTTCAAATAATACCTGTTCTCTGCAGGGAAATATCCACAGTTGGTGTCACTGCTGTGTTTTTATGTTTTTKATATCTTTGTCACTACCATACCAATGTCATTTTTGTTGCAGTTTGGCTGAGACATCCTCAACAAGTTCAAGATGCAGTGTGTGTGTGTGTGAATATGTATTTATACATATTTCTGTACAATATTGCTGTATATTATTTGCATTAAGCAGTTACTCTTCCCCGGTCTCCCTGTGTGACAGTGCAAATGCATCAGCTTTGCCTACCTGGTGTAAGGTTATTAAAGAACACTCTCAGATACTGCCCCTGAGACTGCCTCCATCCATAACCCCAAATTTGAAGAGGATTATACCTCGTTCCACCTCTGGTTTGTCTCTTTCCTTGCAGCATTCTTGTCCTTCTCCCGGTGTCACCGCTGAAGCACAACCCCCTTGGTCRATTATTTTAAGCACTGACTGTTTTGCACACTACCTTGCTTTGTTTAAGTAATGTTTGTACAGAGATTTCAAAATATAAAGAGCTATATAATTGCTAAGTTTCATTATTATTTTTTTTTCCACATCAGTGTTGCTAGTGACAGCAAAACAAGAAGTGAAATGTCACAAAATACTGTGCATGTCCTTGAGGTGGTGGCTTTGGTTACGTCCTGAGGAGCTGGTAAGAGCATGGGAAAGGGGAGGGCAAGTGGCAGGTCTGTGACTCCAGTCATGGCCTGTGTCAGGCTCTGAGAAGGGCTGTGCCACCTCTGGTGTGTTCTAAAACTGGCACTTTGCACTCAAATCCTGAGTGGAATCCCAAAAACCTGAAGGTGGTTACACCCCAGCCTGTGCCTGCCCTTGGGTTTGGATGCTGCCCGTGGTGGTGGCCCTGAGCTGCTGCTGTGGGGTGCCCAAGGAGGGGACCCAGCCCCCCAGAGCTGGGACAGCAGGAACCCAAACTCCTGATGGTCACCTTGAACCAGCACCTGACCCAACAAAGCAGGAAGGTMCAGATGTGCTGCTCTTGCATCCTGCTCAAAGGACACCTCAGGAGAATCAGGTCTCAGCTGATCAATCAGAAATGCCAGCCCCCATCCAGGGCTGCAGCACTGGCTGAGGAAGGGCAGGGAGCCACCAACACCTGGCCCCTCTGCATGTGGCTCCCTGGAAGCAGGTGCAGCAGCTTACCTTGCATAGAGGGAATRCACCTTAAAAAAGAGTCAGATCCARGAGAGTTCTGCTCCACAGCTGCAYRTGTGGGACTGTCACAGATTGTAGCCTTCAGGCTGCTGTTTGCTGTCCCCATTAKCTGGCCTATCAGATCAGTTCCTGGTTGGGAGCAGGACTAAGATGGGTGATGCACCTGCTTTGGGAAGACCCCTTGTAAGCTCCAATGATCCTTGTGGGTCCCTTCCCTTGGAATACTCTGTGATTCTCTGACCTTTCCTAGGAACAACAGGGAAAGCAAGGAATGTACCAAAGGAAACTCCACCAGTGTGAGAGTGGTTTCTGGCTTGATGGTTTTAGGCTGGACTTGATGACTTCAGAGGGTTTTTTTCTAACCCAGTTGTGTCTGTGACACTGTCACCAAGTTTGGAGGATGCTGGATAAGGGACACCACAYGAAGAGGCACCAGCCCCAAGAGCAGCCCCTGGCCAAGGCCTGTTTCCCCCAGCCTGTGGCACTGGGTGTTGTCCAGCCAGGTGACAGCCCCAGCAGGATTAACTGCTCCAGATTGAGCTGCTGGTGCTTGGCAGAGGGCAATGATCTCCAGAGGCCTCCAGCAAAGGGAGGCTGCTGGTGGCTGGGGCAGGAAGGGCAGGTGCAGGAGCTCTGTCCCTGTAGCTGTGTTTCATCTGTTTCACTTGGAAATGTTTAACTTGGAGCAAATGGGAAGGTTATGGAAGGTTATGGGAAGGTCATGGTAAGTTTTCATGGTTTTTTTTTTCCCCCTCTATCACAATCTCATGGAAAAGTTGGGCTCTCAGTGTCAGTTGATGAGAGGCATCATCCCAAGYTTGGCAAGTGTGCCAGAATTTGAAGACAGCTTGGCAGCATTACTGCCACTGGGATTTCTGCCTTTGCAGCGGCTTTTCTGAACCTCAAAGCAGTGAGATGGGAACCTGAGAGGTCCAAGGGATGCCAACAAGAGGGGGGCTATGCCTCCCGGAATCAAACTGCAGTGATGGCCCATCACACCCTGAGACAGAGGACAGCAGAGGGTRAGGTTTGCTGCTGCACAGGCACCTCTCAGTTCACTGAACCTTCCTGGAACCCAGCAGGGCTGTACTCCTCTTTTTGCAGAGATCAAAAAAACAACAAACAAAAAATGTATTCATGCCCCTCTCTTCAATGTGCATGGCTGGAAAGAGTTAAATCTCACACGAGCTGCAGAGTGGTGCAGCTCAAGGGACATTGTCCTCCTTGGGGAGCTGTGCAGTGAGCCAGGGTGCACACAGCTTCCCAAGGGAAATGTGCTTTTGCCATGGCTGTGTCCARTGCTGCAGTGGAAATCACGGGGATCTCCTGGCAAGGGTCACTTCTGGGTGTTTGTACCACACAACAGGAGATGAACCATCCCAAAAAGGTGGGTTTGAGCAGCAGGCCTGGGTGGGAGCTTGGGCCACTGAGCCAGGATTGTGGCAGGACAAAAGTTGTGTTACAAACCAGACCCTGAGGAGAGGGACCAGTGTGATTTTTGTTTATGCCTCAGCATGTGCCACGAAAGCATTTTCTGACATGGGGTGAGAAATTTCCATAGGGTCTGAACACATGCTGAAAGCCCCAACATGTGTGGAGGAGGCAGAAAATTTGTGTTGAGGGCAAACAGGAGAGGATTTGAGCAGAAAAAGGAAGGGGGGAGCCCTGTCCCAGGGAGGCTTTGCCTGAGAGCTGGCCAGGGCAGAGAAAGCTACCACGATTTTCTGCTTTTTCTCTTTCCTATCCCCTCTTTTGCAGAGACATTTAACAATAAACAGTTCTCAGATCTATATATAAAACACTATATATAATATTTTATATAATAATTACATAAAATAAATAATATATAACATTATATATAATATTGCTGTGTTAGCGGTTTATTTTCATCCAAGAAGAATTTATTATTTAATTTTAAATTTTATTTATATATATATGTATAATTTATTTTAGCATGACGATTCATATTAAAATAGAAAGATATATTTTTTATTTTATATAAAACAGTTACGCTTATTATATTATCCTTATTTGATTAATTTATATAAAAGAAAAATCTATTTTACATATAAAAATAGATAAATATATATAAAAATAAATATATAAAAATAGATAAATATATATTTATATATATTTTATATATATAAAATTGTTAAACACTATATGAATTTTAAAATATAAATAATACATTTTTGTAGACAATAAATTATAGGCAATTTATTAAATTAAAATTAAATAAATTAAAAACGTGACCTGGTCCCTGTAACAGCAGGACAGGACACCCAMTGAAAAGATAATCATGATCTTATCAGCCTCTATCCCTTCACCACCAAAACAAAGGCACCCACTCTGACCTTATCACAGGTGCAGGATGAGGGACAGAAGGCCCTGATTTGTGCAAGTGCTGCTCAGCAACAGCAAAAGTTCAGGATAGCCCCAGCTCACAGCTGGCAATCTGAATTTATCCATAAAGGTAAGGAGCCAGAGATTTTCCTAAAAAATTAAGGACTAGTACAGTGGTGCTCTTTTGATTGATCCTGCCAGCTTATGAGGAAAAAGCTGTTTTTCTCCAGTGATGAAGGTGGATCCAGCTGGGCACAAACAGGCCTGGTGTTGTACAGAGCACCCCATGCTCCAAACACACAGAGTTTTGCCAGAGATGGATAAACTGCTTCCAGCTGCTTTTTTTGATTCCCCACAGGAGAACAGCACCTTGCTCCTGAAGCCTTTAAATATCYCCCCTCACCCTTGGGCTTCTCATGGTGACTTTGTTGGGACATACAGAAATAAGAAAAGTGAATAAGAATCCCAAGGCTCTATGAGGCTGTGGGAGTTTGCTGGTAATGCCTTATCCTGAGCACCAAGGAGGCAGAAAAATTCYCTAAAAGGGGAGTTTGGCCAACAGATTGGGCCTTTTGCTCCCCACAAAGACCTTTTAAAATTTAAAAAATTAGAATTAATTTTTAAAATTATTTTTCTTTATTTTTATGCTGTTATTTGCCTGACTGTACAGGGTCCACCTGTTGGCAAGTACACATGTGAAAAACCTCTGGAAGGTCTTCAAGCCAGCCTTTTTCCAGGATAGACCCTGGAATGGGGTGGAATTGCATTTCAGATTGCAGTTTTTGCAGTTTGTTAACCGTGTGCCTGCTGCTCTGCAGGAAGGGAGGGTTCTCTTCTGCCTGCAGCTGGGTGTGATTTACATTTAAACCCAAGTTAAGAACTTCAGCTGGGTCTGATTTTACTTACATGGGGTTTCTTGTAAGAGTGCACATCACACTCTTGTAGTATTATGGCTTCAATTTACAATAAAGCTTTTTTATTTTAAACTGAAGCCATGATACTACAGTGGCTTCATATTATATTTATTTCATATATTTTATTACATAATTTTACTTTATTATATCCCTGAGGAACAAGCTTGAGAAACAGGCAGACAACAGAATATTGATTTTCTGTTACCTGCCTGTTTCACAAGCTGGTTCCTCAGGGATATAATTCTCTTAGTATACAGATCTGCACAMATTTTACATTTGAAAAAGGGTTTGTTCCATTGTTTCAATGGTAATTTCCCTACCTTTCAAGCTATTTTGGGGATAAAATCTTGGTATTTATTTTTTTCCCCTTCTTTTCCGTTTCCATCCATCCTCGCTTCAGCTTTCTATTCACTTTCTAAGAGAGTGATATTTATTTCTCGATAATTCACTTGAACATAAAAGGGGGATAAAATGTTGCAGCGACTCCTGGGAGACTCTAATTTCAAATTATAGGCTTTTACCTCCACCGTGTGGCTGTTCTTTAGAACTGACTTCTGTGTAGAAGGAGGAAAAAAGGACAGAGATGAGTTTACTAAACAGCTCAATTCATCAGTAATTCACATATCTAAATATTGCTCCAGTGAGGTCGTTCTTAAACTTCATGTAAAATCTTACCAGTGTTCACTTATCTCCATTTTGGAGATGGGTACACTGACCAAAATATATTTCAGCAGAATATACCATAGTATAAATTTTTTGTATAAACATAATTATCTATTTTTTGGCAGTCTGTGTAAAAACACAACACTTGCATCGTTTTCCTTTAATTCACAGATGATTCTTCAAGAATGTGCAGTTTATATTTAGGACCCCTGGGCTGCTCTGCTGTTAAGTGAGGGAGAACAAAATCAGCTGTTCCACAAGCAATTTGGACTTGGGAGCTGGTTTATTGGATTTCAGACCACAGGTGAGAAGGCTCAGCAATGAACATCTTAGAATAAAAAGAAACATTAAAAATATTTTTAAAAGCTTTGTAAAGTTTTTTTTTGCCTTTATCAAGGAATCCTTTGATTCAGATATGCTGCTGAGTGATGTGTTTGAGCTGTGCCTCAATGCTTTCCACGAGTAAAACTCGTGTTGACATCAGGAGCAGGGCTGAGAAACTCTAAATTCTGGTGCCCTGTGTGCCAGCAGGTATCTTGGTTCCTCAAATTTGCTAGCTTTATAAGTGAACTTTCAGCTTCAATAAAAAATGCATTGCTGATGCATTCAGATGCAGTTAAAGTGACCCCAAAATTCTGATCTCTGCAGATSAATTGTGGCTTTTGTCCATTACAGTTCCTTGCCTGAAGCTGGGGTCTCTCTCCTGCTCAGGAACAGCAGGAGAGTGAGAAAATTTTCTGAACAGCTTTTTTTTAATGGTTTCAATTGTTTATAGCTTCAGGTTTTGGTATAGTTTACTGCAGAAATCTGTTTAGGAACACGTCATTCTTTGTAAGGATGAACAGATTTTTTAGTATGAAAAACCGAGAACTTTTTAATATTTTTGTCTTTTCCATTGTGAATATTTCTATTCTCAGCCACCTAMTTTTTTGGGTGCTGGTAAGTTAAAWGGTGTTGTTCTTTTGCCAAAACTCCTGTTTCCTCCTGGCAACCATTGAAAGATTTAGAATTACAAAGTTGTCTGCAGTGACAAAAAAAGCACTGTAAAATGAATTTTTAAAGCTGTTTAGATCTTTTAATACATTAATAACATATATTATTAATTCAAACTGGAGTCAGTTTTGTCTCCTGCTCAGAAATGCTCATCAATCCAGCCTGTAATACAAGTCAGCTCTTGCAAGAATGTCTTTATAAAAATGAATCTTGTTCGTGAACARGAGCACAATGAAGAATTTAAACTGTACTTTTAATTATGTTGTTATGGAGACAGCCAGCCTCACAGACACACCATGATTAACTGCACCATGGGTGCTTCAGAGCAGAGGGGGACAGTAATCACTGTCCCTTCAGCTAGAGATGGCCAAATTCAGATGTTGCTGGGCATCTTCCTGGCTTTTCTGGGGCTTTCTTCCAGATCTGAGCAGAGCTGCCACTGGGAAAGGTCCTGAAAGGTGGAGAATCATAAATCAGCTCAAGATAGAAGGGATAAGGATCATAGGATCCAACTCCTGTCACTACAGCTGTGGCACTGGTACCTGTTTTAATTTACTCCTGGTTGTACTGCAGTGGTGAGCTGGCAGTCTGACCCCTAGGAGATAAAGCCACGTTTATTTAGGGGAATTAAAGCTGTAGTAGCATTTCAAATTGTGATGCAGCTGCACAGACCCTTTATTTCTAAAAGGCTTTTGTGGCTCTGGATGGGCATTTAATGAACTGCAGGGGAAGGGGATACAGGTGAGCTGCCCTCTAATTAGTACCAGCTGTGTTAATTACCAATACAGACCCTGATGAGTCCCAGCTGTAGCCAATAAAGAGAAGGTGATAAAAGGGACTGGCTGAGCTGCTGAGGGGGAATCATTGTGGAGGAGGAGAAGAAGGAGGAACTTTGAGGAAGAGGAAACCATGAAGAAGCAGATCCTGAGGAGAGAGAGTCCCTGCAGTGAGGTCAGTGTGGGGCTGCAGTCAGAGCCTGTTGGTGGAACCTGCACTCACAGTCTGGCTGGGGAAAAGCCTCATGCAGAGCCTGCAAACTGATCCCTGCAGTCAGAGCTGAGCAGGAAAGAAGCAGCAGKGAGAGGCTGCCAGGGAAACCTCCAGCAGGAGCTGCTGCAGCCAGGGGCAGGGAATGGTTGGAGTCAGGATGGCTGAGCTGGAAAGAGGCATAAACCAGGCCCCTTTCCATGCTGGGATAAACAAGGAGTGTCTGGGCTCATTTCTACCCTCTAACAAGAGTGCTGCTGCAGCAATGAACCTTGAGAGATGTTGTGTGTGTGAGAAAGAGAGTCAGGGAGTCATTGGTGSAGCACACAATGTGACAGAGRCCAGSTGRGGTATAATTAAYCCAAAAYAAAGAGTAAAATCTGTAAGGTATCAGGAATAGGCTGAAAAAGTGATTGGGAAACTTCTGGTGTGCAAATATCACCAAACTGCTGTAAAATGCAATGAAGTGTTGGAAGCTCACGTTCTGATCTATCTTCTGCCATCTGAGATGTGTTTGAAAAGTTTAGGTCCTGGTTTAAGGAACAAAATTTCTGCTGAGGAAGGTGAGAACCTCCCCAGAATGGAAAAGAAGCCACTCTCCCTCCAAATTATTACAAGTCTGAAAAATTATGGGCCTTCCAGGCAAAAATGAAGGAAAAGGCTCTATTTGTGTGTATGCACATATAACACAGAACAGAACCAGCAATAGCAGAGTAACAGAAGTTTCCTGCCAAGCATTATGTCTTTTCAGATGAAGAAATTCACTGAGGCCTACCCCAGCACAGGTTAAAATTCTGATTTAAATTTAGCTTTGACACACAACCATGGGGCACTTATCTCTGAACCCTGACACTTTGCATGGGAAAAATGAGTTGGCATAAATTTATTTGCTTTCAGCCTTATCACTGCATATGGAAGAGGAAGAAATGGCTTAAGAACATTTTCTCAGTGTTCTTCCAGTGCCCTTTTATATATATATTTTTTGCATTAAAGTAGCGTGATCAAAATTGCCCCCTCTGTTTCTGCAGGAACTCTTTGTGCTGGAAAAAGGGAGCTGTGTAGGGATTTGATTCCACAATCTCTGTTAGGTTCTGTCTGGCTTTTATGTTTTCCCTCCAAACATTTTTATTAAAAACCCAAGGACCRCTACCATAAAAGTTAACCAGTAGGAAAGTATTATTCTTTAAAAAATCAGGCAAACCCTGATCATAAAACCTATTTTTTTGCATATATAGACTTCAATTTTTCTGATTGACCAGATAATTTGTTATGAACTGCATATGAGGAATATGTTTTTGTTCTCTGATGTCACTAAGAGCCAACAAATCATTATACTTCAGCTCTAATTGTTCTTTTCTGRAGCCTTGCAGTATTTTATTTCATGTTCTGTGGGTTTAATTTGCTCCAACTTTTGTCTCCTGAAGTCAGTGAGAGTCTTAAAATTGAAATCTCCAGCTATGCCATGACAGGACTGAAATAGCTGCTGAGTTTGACAGTGTGTGAAGTGAATTGTGGTTCTGTTTCATTGTTTTAATAATAACCCCATGGAAACAAATGCAGTAATCACATCAAAGACATTTCAGTGAAAGCAGGGYAAAGTTTTATGCAGCTCAAACTTTGCATTCACATCAGATTTTTTTTGGGGGGGTGTGTTTGGGGTTTTTTTGTTGTTGATGTAGTTGTTTTTTGGGTTTTTTTTTCTTTTCAGCCTCCCAACACTGCTAGACCTAATAGTGTAGAATTTCTCTGTGTCCAGTAATGCAAGGGGAGTGTAAAACTTCMCAATTTGTTGCATGCTCAGGAGCAAAGAAGTCATTTTTTCTTTCTTGAAATAGAAATAAATGTTGTGCAGAGTGTAAGAACAGCCACTGCAGGCCTTTATCCTCTCCTTAGTGCTGTGTCACTGCTCAGAGATTCACTGATAAATCTGTTCCCACTGTACCCCAGGCTGCCCTGGCACWGCAGGAAAAGCCTCCTTGCATAGGAAGAGATGCCAATGCCTGGAAATGCAGCTGATAAACCATGGAAGTGTTCTTGTACGTTCTAATTGCCAGGGTTCCAGGCAGGAAAAAGGTCACAGAGCTTCACCCTGCAGGGAGGACAARTGTGGGAGCAGCAAATGTTGTAACAGATGATGTTTTAACGTTAGGAAAATCAAGGAGGCTTTCTCAGAATTGCTGGTGTTGAACTACAAAATCCAGTGTGTTGTTTGAAAATGGGAAACCTGCCTTGGGCCCAGGTGAGAAGCTGGGTGATGGAGGCTTAGGTCACCATTAAAACCTGAGTTTTCTAAGTTTTGTGTCAGAAGGGTGTTGCTCTTGCAGGACAGTCTCGGTCTAGAACCCAGGTGTCTCCTCTCTTATTTGCTGAAGATTGTCTTCAGTGGGAATATTCATGATCTGGAAACTTAAACCTCCCAAATGCTGTGTGGAGGACTTGACCCTCTGGAGCACAGAGTGATTTGTTCCAGTGCCTGGTTTTGAACTCCCACTCTTGTCACAGAGCCTTGGGGAAGCCCTGCAGGGACCCTCTGGGAGTGGGTGCTGCCCTTCAGAGCTGAAAGCCTGGACATGTGAGATGGATGGGAACTGGGCTCTTCCTTTTGTGGACATGGGAATGGTGGAGCTGAAAGGTGAAGGGACTGGAGCCAGGGTGGATCTGGAGCAGCAGAACTTGTGTGGRTCAGGATCTGGTGTAGCACTGTGACACAAAAACATCCCTCTCCTTGCTAATCTCACTATGGAACAAGCAGATTTCATTTATTTGAAGAGGACTTGGGTGTTGGGCAGCTGCTGCCAGAAAACTGTGGGCTAAAACTGCCTTTCCCCCACCCCTTCCCCCCCCCTTTTTTTTCCCCATCAGATTTTAATAATCTATATAAATCACTGCATAAATATCTTCCCAAGGRTAAGGAATGTCAGCTTAAAATTAGCATCTTGGTGGAAGGAGTGTGAAATCCAAGTGTGCATCTCCACCACCAAAGTCTTTGCAGGGCTTGGCCTCTGGAGGCTTTGAAAGTTGCTGGAGATGATTTCAGAAATCACAGAGCTCCTGACCTGGCATTTTGAAGCAGTTCAGGAGGCTGTCCCAGGTATTGATCCCAATGTGTTGGGCTGGAATGTCACAAGTGATGGCTGCAGGTGAGGTTTCACCTGGTCTCTCCTTAGGCAGGGTGGTTTTAAACAAAGATCTTTGCAAAAGAGTCTCAGGATGAGAAAGCACTTTCTGAAAAGTAAAAAAGGTAAAAAAGACACCAGCTGAGTGCCTGCTCACACATTTTTCCCCTTGATATTTTATGCTCACAGACATCAGCCCTGCTCCTGCCCACTGGAAGTGTGAGTGGAATAAAGGATGTCACTTGGTATCCAATAGTGACTCCAAAAAAATTCCAGTTATAGGTTTAGGTGGTATTAAAATGGTCCTGTTTGATTGATTTTGGAGTGCAGGTCCTGTGTAGTTGAGAAGAGATGAGTCAAATCCAGATAAAATGCTCATGTTGTTTTTGAAAATAAAATTTAAAAAACAGAAGCAAATTGGCTTGGGAGTGGTAATTAGGATATTCGTTGAAACTAACTTTTTTACAATATTTGGCTTAGTCATAAAAATTAAAAATTAAAATTTAAAAAATCACTTTAGGCCATTTAGGTTTATATTTTCTTCCATCAGATTTTGGAGTTTAAGCTCTGGTTTTCCTTCTAAGGAAGGCACACAGAGCCTGGAGGATTCCTTGGGCAAGGSTGTTGCAGTTAACAAAACCCTAAAGCAGAGCAACAGGGCACCTCGAGTTGGTTTACAAAATGTGTGCCAAGCTCACTTAAAGCAACAAGGAACAGGTGTTTTGTTCTTATTTTATGATAAAAAAAAAATCCCTCTGGTTTTTGCATTAGAAAAATCAGGGAGGCTTTCTCAGTGTTGCTGGTGTTGAAATGGAAAATCCAGAATGTTGTTCCAAAATGGGAAAGCTGCCTTTGGCCCAGATGAGAAGCTGGGTAATGGATAAATTAACAAATTGACATTAATTACAGCTTGTGACTCCTTGCCTACCAGGCACAGTTTTGCTGGAGAGAAATGAAGTGGGGCTGACCTAATTAGTGTGTCGTGTTGTCCCTTGTCACATAAAGGTTGATCAGCACCATTCCTTAATTGTCTGTCCTTCTGGTGCTGCAGAGAGAATCCTTCTGTTCATGGAAGCACAAAGGATGTTTCTAAAAGTGAAACATTCATTTATTAAGTTTGAAAGCATTTCAGTGTTCAAGAGAACAGAAAAACCCATAATTCCAGATGGGATTTATGTTCTGTYACCTCATTTGTGCCCTCACCACTTTGCAAATACTGAGCTGGGCTGGTTTGCTGCAGGGACCTTTGTGCTCCAGGGATTGCTGAGATCCAGGTCTCATTGCTATTTCACTGAGGATTTGCTTTTAACATATTCTTGCACTAACAAATGAAATCTTTAGGTTATTTCTACCCATTAGTGCTGTTTCAGAGGAGCTGTTTGCTTGTGTACCCCTTTATTTTTGGTTTGAGCTGGTGCTGTGGAACAAACTGACAACAATCCCAGGTGATTCCTTTTTATTGGTAGTGATCAGCTCAGCTTGTGTTGAGGGTGAAGGTGCCAATTCCAGCAAGAAATATGGAATTTCCTAGGATATCCCCTAATTTAGCAAATTATTCAGGGATTTGTTGCTTTGAGGTGACAGGTTTAAATAATGTGGAGTTGAGTGTAGGCTCCACAGGAGGCTTAGAGCTGGCTTGATGCACCAGTGTCTTGCTGAATAGGAAAAAACACCTGTGAATATCAGAATATAATTTTTGACGACAAGAAAAAATATCTAAAATATATTAAAAACCAATATAAACATATATTTATATATGATTTTATATATTTATGTAATATATGAAATATATAAAGGTTTTAAGATTTTTTTTTTGGTGCATATTGTAGTAACTGTGCTGGCAGTACAAAACCTGCATGTGTTTACGTGCATTCATGTACAAAATTAACCTGTCCTTTTGTAGATTTTTCAGATGTGAAAACTTGTTTGCAAATATGCACAATAATGCAAATGAGGCGGAGATTTATTGCAGTCTCTAGTGAAAATCGGCAAAAAGGGGTTTGTGGTGAAGTTTGAGTGTGTTTCATTTTCTTTTTATGTTTGCAACTCAAGTGCAGGGTTGTTTTACCTGAAAAGATCTGTTCTCAAGGTAATACTTTTAAAAATGCAGCCAGCAGTGGTTTAAGCTGGGCAAGGTTAGACTGCAGCAACAAACTCTGTGCTATCTTTGGCTGTTCCAAATCCAGGATTTGGGATGAGAGTGGCTCCTGGGTGAGCCTGCCCAGGGTGATTCCTGCAGCCTCCCCTGCTGCAGGGCTGGCTCTGCCCCTCTCCTSCAAGGACTGCAGCCTGGCAGGGTGGGGAACACACAATTCTTATTACATGTGCAGAAACAGGAGCCAGGGAAAAACAAACCTGGCTTAAATGCTTGGGTTTGAACCAGGGGTGCWGCAAACTGAGAATGAGAGCTGCTGCTGTGTGAAAACACTGTGGGCTTCAAGGATCCATGTTTATGAAAAGAAGCTGGGTATTTATCAAGTTAACCCTCTTTGGTTTAAAAGCATCAGSATTAACAYTGCTGTGAATAATGAAGGCACTTGTTASCAATAACAATGAGTGGTTTTGTGCTGAAGGACACACTTTTATGTTGAGCTGGTGAGTTCCTAGGCAGCAGCAGCCAGTAAAAGTGGATAGAAGTGCTCAGTACCAGTGCTGCTGCTGCAAGGACTCTGGTAGGTCACTTTTTCTGACTGTGCTTCAAGGCTAAGAAAGTTGCATCAGCAGAATTCTGTGTCCTTGAGAGCTTGGTCCCAGCTTGGAGCCCCTTGCTGTCACCACAGTGTGTCATTGCAGCTTCCCTCGAGCCCTGCCCTGCTCTGCAGACAAAGCTGCTCCCTCCTACACAGCCCAGCTTCTGCTGCTCTAAAAGCATTTTTGTCTATTTTTGTGCTTTCCTTTGTAAATCCCACAGGGTGCACAGCTGTTCACTGGGGTCTGTGGCAGCTGAAATGGCTCTGGCCAACAGCTGCCCACGTAGCAGAGTGATTTCAGCATCATTTGTGATGCTGAAACAAAAGGATCTCCTAAACGAGTCTTGGGCACTTGTTAAAATGTGAAGTGATACCTCTGCAATGTATTTTGGGAGGTAGGGAGAAAACTCAAAGAATAATTTGTGCTCTGTAACAGATCAGGATGGAATTAAAAAATGTTGTGATTTTTAGAATTTATCTTTGGAAGGACAGCTTGTGCTTACCAGCAAAGTTCTGGGTCCTATGGTTATACAAATAAAAGTAGTAATGATATAAAGGGAGTTAAAATTAGAAAAAGTAATTTGTGTCAAGTGTAAAATGAAGGAGAAGAGGGGAAAAAACAAGAGTTTATATTTCAACAGTTCCAGCAATATTTATTTCCTGAAATACTGTCTTTTCTCAAACACTCACAGTGTTTTCTAAAGAGAGCAAGACATTTCACCTCCACTGAAAAACAAATCATGGGTAAAACACTGACTCCTGTGGGGTCTCAGACACTGCTGGCTGTGCTCTSTGGGGAAATCAGATCTGCAAACTCTGCAAGTGAAAATTCACCAGTTTTTTCCCTAAACAGCCTTGTGAATAGCTATTGAAATCCAGGGGGGATTGGAGATTGCAAAGCACTGGCTAAAACAGCGTGAATGGAAAAAGTCTGGTGACTTTGGCAGAAGTTGAAGCATCATGAAGGATTCCTTGAATAAAGATTTACCCACCTGCTTGAAGGTGAAATCAGCCTCAAATCTATTCAAGTTCTCTCACTTGACAGTACAACTTCAAGTTTTTTTGTGACTAAATCCAGAGCAGAGAAATCCTTTGCTTACATGGACAGAGAGAACATGCATAGATAGAGGATCTGTCTTTTTGAAGGAGATGGAGCAATTAAAATAATTATAATTTATGCACRTAATTAGGTGCATAATAGGTGTGTCATTTATGTGTAGGCAGGGGGGAAAATATTCCTTTAGAGGGGGAGGAAGGCTGAGAACTGAGGGATGAGCTGCTGATGTGAGAGATGGCCACAAACTTCCATTCCATGCTGTCCCTTTYCATTTTCATTGCTGCTGTTCTGTSAGCCTAYTTCTGTGGAAAAGTTAGTCCTGGCYCAGACCTCTTTRGAGAAAAAGCCTGAAAATGGGAGTGGAGTTGTGCAGGGAAAGAATTGGAAGTGTTCTGTGGGCATCCTCCCATATCCTGGTGCCACAGGGGGTGCTTGGCTTTCTTTCCTCCTGGTTTATTTTTCAAAGCTTGGTGTGATGTCATTGCTGATTGCTTTCACAGCAGTGCAGTTTGAACAGTTTGCCAACCAAATCTGTAAATTCATGACAGCAAAAAAGGTCTTAGCATGGCTCTGGGAGGGTGTGGCTGTCCTGGAAGTTTCTAGAAACAACTGGAACAAACTTGATATATGGAGGTCCATAAATTGCCGTGTAAGCCTTTATTAAACTGGAGGAAAGGGTGACCCAGCTGATAAATAAGGGCTGGGCTGTGCTGAGCAGCCTGGAAACAGGTCAGGGAGTGCTGTAGCTGCTGTCTTGCACCATATTAAAATACTGCCCTTCAGCACTTGTGGTAGCCCAGAGTGAGAGCAGTGTGACATAAACTCTCACAACTCTCATCCCATCCCTTTTTTTCCTTTCTTTAGTTTTGTTTTTATTTTTCTCAAACAGCTGTCCCACTTTCCAGGGTATTTCAAACCCAAGAATGTGTTTTAGGTAAAAACTGACAATCCATCCATTGTGAACAAAATCTCTGAGTCAGGAAAATCAAGAGATGGATGTTTTTCATTTGCAACATCACTTGTCTCTAGCTCAGGACTGTGGGTTATGAAGATTAGCATTTATTATGCTCCTTGGTTTCCAAGTGACTGTTTTTAAATMAGGGATTTGTTTTTTTGCTGTAGCTGTTGTCCAAAGGGCACTGGGTATCTCAGAGCAGCTGCCTCAGGTGTAATAAATACAAGCACAGACAACCAGAGCATGAATGCATTTCACCCTTTATCTATGGCAACAGTAAGCAGTGACTTTGTGGCAGGTTTAAACCTAAATTAGTCTTTTGTGCCACTGGAATTTCTTTCTTTAATGAAACATCAATTCACTTGGCATTTTTATGAGCAGCCACTGTTTTTCTTTCTTTCTAGTGAAGCAAAATCTYACAGTGCTGCACTTTGCCACCTTCTTTCCTTACTGTTTTTGGAGTGTCCTAATGGCTTTGGAAATTAATTTACTTCCCATTTSCACTTCTTTTTGCCAGCTTGGGTAAAAACRGCTTGAATCCACACAAAAATAAAATATATCATAAAAAGAAAAGGTAAAGGAAAAGATAATATTAAAGAACAAGCAGGTTAGAGGGTGATACAGCTGGGGGAGCAGGGGCTGTTGTCAGAACTGTAGGAACAGCTGTGCTGAGTTGTAGGTATTAAAATGTTATAGAATAARTAGAGCATGCTCAGAAGTGTGATAGGAGAGCTGAAACTGGAGGRTTTCATCTGTGCCACTCGAGGCAGAGCTGCAGGATGAAATTGTGGTGATTTTTAGTAAATATCCCTTGAGGTACTTCTTGAAAATGTGATGGAGAGAGAGATGGAAATTTCCCTTTCTGTGGAAAGCAGRAATCTCCACCAAAGGCAGCCCCTCTGCAGGGGCCCAGTGAACAAATGGATTTATTCCCAAAGGAGGGAACAATTCCCTCAGTTTTGCTTTGGGACTTGGGGTTAGGATCTGATCCTGTGAAATTCAGAGCAACTTTAAAAGTGCTGAGAAAACCCAACCCCTGCACGAAGTCTGTGTCACCTTCCAAAGAGTTGTGCAGCTTGTGTTATGAATCCTAAACCCTCCTTCCTGCCTTTGTTTGAGAAAGAATTAAAGATTGAGCTGGGTCCTTCTGAATGTTCCTGGTTCTTGCACTGCTCTGGGATTGCTGATGAGCTGCTGTGTTTGCCAGAGACAGGAGACTGCAGGAACGTGGTGGTGGTGACCTTCAGGATGCTTTTGGGAGGGCCAAAATCTTGCAGTGATGGATGCCAGGAGTTTTGAGGTACCAGACAGAGAGGAGTAAGAAGCTGCACTGGTGTGACTGCTGTTCATGGAGTGAAATTCTCATTTTGTGGAGGTACTCAGTGCATCCATTTGAGCTTTCTCTTGGCTCACCAGTAACAAGCAGAGAACGTGGTACATACAATGGCCAGTTCAGTGTGTGTGCTCTGCTAGGGGAACACGAGGCCACAACAACAGCTGTACAGATGTTTTTCACAACCCAGATGCAGTTCAGGCTGTGTGGTTTCTGCCCAGTTTACCTGGAGGAAAACAAGTCCCACCTCCTGCAGACCTGGGGTTCCTGATGGCCACCCCACAGCCCTCCTTCCCAAAGCTGATTTTCCCATTCCATGCACGTGACCACAAATCCAGCTGCCTGCTCTGCAGAAACGTGGGKGCAGAAAACCAATTCTAATTAAACTTTATTAAAGTTTTAAATGGATTAATACTATTAGGCATTCTCATTAAAGCTTGGCAGCAGCTGGTTTTGTTGTTTCCCTTGGGTTGGGAGTAGCTGGTTCACAGCAAGGCCAGGCAAAACAATCAGCTTTGAAACGGAGGTTATCAAGTATTTATTCACTGTTCCATCTACAGTTTTTGGCTGTCATAATCTGTGGCCAAACCCCAGTGTTCTGGTTTGGAAACATGAAATAGTTTAGCATAAATTCACCTGAAGGTGGTGGAACCTCCCCCAGTTTCAAGCTTTGGGTTGTCAGAGTTTCTTCTTCACAGCACAACTTGATCTTTAAATTCTTAAGAACCATAAAAGCCCAAATCCAASAGTTATGGTTTACTTTTTCTCTGGGCTGAAGACATAAATAAGAACTTGGGAGTTGTTTGTTTTTTGACTCACCCCTCTGTAGCCTCTGAGGAACAGGAAAAGAGAGCCCTGAAGCAGCACGGTGACCTGGCAAGAGGAGTTTTTCCAACAGCAATGATGGAGTCTGAAAAAAAAGAAAAAAAAATAACAGATAAGCTTTGAAAACCTKTTTGCTTGCACAAAAAGCACTGGGAGGTTGGCACGATGGTGCAGGCTGAAAGGCATTTATTTTGCTGTTCAGCTTCATTGTGGTTGGAAAAAGACTTGTGTGAAGGGAAGGCTTGCCTCCAGGATTTTGTGTTTGTCAGCTTTTTGAGGGAGATCCCTGAGCTGACACCTCAGGAGAGGGCTGGTGATGGTGAAACAGGATTCCCCTGGATTCCCCTGTCCCTTTTGATGTTTACTGGAGGTTTTGGTTCTGCCACTCTGCAGCTGAAGAGCTCACAATYGACTCTTTCCAAGCAGTCTGTAATCAGCACTAGCCCATCGAGCTAATTGTTTGCTGGTGTGTTTGGAAACAGCAAAATGAAGAGAGAAATGAACAAAGGCAGGCTGCATTCYTCACAGAGTCCCAGAAATAACAGCAATTCGGTGTTGAACGAGCCTGCAGCCAAAGTCTCTTCTGTCTGAAAGTGATATATTGGCCTCAGAGCTCCTGGGAAAAGAGGGAAATTACTGGCCACTGGGGCTATTTATTTTTCTTTCTGTGTGTTTAAGGAAAAAGAARCAGAGTCTGTTGCCTGGATCAAAAGGAGTAGCTCACCCTACTGCACCTCCCCTTCCTGATTCAGAGAACAAATCCCCATGGTGGCATTTCAGGGATGCTGCTCTGAATTGTGTTGCCCTTCCAGCTAAAATGAAACGCAGTTTTTTTGGAACTGCAAAGGAATTGGGTGCATGGAACTCCATGAAATACTGGATTCTTGGTTGAGTGTCTCTCTCAGCTGTTTCTCTGTTGCATTCAGGGGCTCAGCTGCACATCAAAGAGCAGAAATTCATACAGAGGTTATTCTTTGACCAAATTTCCTCCCTGCAAGTACAACAAGTAGATAGGATTCATGTTGGGTAATAGAGCAATGGCTAAGGTGTTAAATTCTGAGTTTGTAGTTATCAAAATGCATGAGAGGTACAGAAGGGATGGGGTGGAGGGGAAGGATGGAAAGGGGTGAATAATTAACCTGTGTTGGACAGTGCAGAGCTGGACTAATCCTTGAGATCCAGAGGAAAGATTTAGGACTGGTGCTCACACAGTGAGCAGCTGTGGCAGTTTGAGATGTTGCTCCCCTCTGGCAGAGTGTGGGAGACAGGTGAATTCTGAGTCAATACCTGATTTTGTCCCCTAGTCCAGGGCACTTCTGTTCTGGGATGAATTTTGGGGATGACGTTGCAGAGCTGTTCCCTCAGGCTGCAGTTTGGGTCCCTCTGAGGCAGTAAGTCATAAACTGCTGTTGGAGCTGCTGAGCTTCTTGCTCTTAGAGGAGAAAGGAACAAAACTTSCAGCTGTTGTTCCAGAGCACTGCAGCCTCTCAGAGGAGTTCATTCTCTGCCTYGGTGCARGAGRATCAAAATAACGTTGTGAAAGACARTTTTGTGCACGTTGGAGAGAACAGYCTGATGTTAYAGTGTTGGTATAACACACTCTAAAGGAGAATAGCAAAGCAGAGGAGGGGACACTTGAGAGTTTCATCTGTGCCACTCCAGGCAGCTCAGCCTGCCCAGAGTGTGGTGATGCCCTGGTGATGGAACAGGCTCCAAACCTGTGCTCACCCAGCACTTGGCACATCTCCTTTGGAAACCACTCATTTCAATGGCCTTTGCATGCCTTGGAGTATGATTTTTTTTTCCTTTGGAAGAATTCAGTTGGTGAGCAGTATTTTTTCTTCTGTTGAGTTCTGTGTTTCAAACCATATCTGTTTAAAAATGTATCATATATATTTGTGTATAATGTGTATATATTAGAGTCCAATAGAGAAGTAGAGCTAAGTGTAGCCCTATTTAAGTACATGAAGAATGAAATCTGTGTTTAAGTGGGGTCTGCTTTGCATGTACTGGGGCCTCTGGGAGCTGGCTTCCCTCCCAGTCTGTGCTGAGCACACTCCAAACCCCTTACTGAGTGTCTGAGATTTTATATCCATAYATGTGAACATAAAAAGTCTGGAAAYCCWTGCAGGAATTGCTTCCAAACTCTTGGCAAGCAGCCAGAGCAAATGTGAGAGGAAAATGAGGATTTTTTTTTYCCCCCCAGTGAACTCAGCAGTGTTTGGTACCTGGCTCTCCCCTGGGCACTCAGGGATGCACTTGCATGCAGGGGAGCTGTAATTCTGTGTGTTCCCCATTATCCTGAACTCTGCATTTGTCTCCCAGCAGCAGGGCTGAGAGTCCAGGGGGCTTTTTACACCTGTGCCCATGATGATGTCTCCTCTAATGAAATACAACCCTTACAATACTTCATAGTTTTGTTTCAGAGCCTGATGTCAGGGGCAGGAACAGTGAGCCCAGCTCTGCAGCCTCCCAGCTGAGTATTTAATAAACCCAAACCAGTGCTCTGTCAGCCCAGAGCAGCCAAAACCACTTTGTGTTTTATTCTTTCTGCCTGTGATTTCAACGTGCCTCATGTTAGTGTTTGATCTGGATATTGTGATATACACAGGAGGGATAGAAGGTGCTTGAGATGGCCCTGTTCTAATTTTAATATTGATCACTCCTGTTTTTACCCAGTTTATTTAGTGGAGGTGCTGCCCTGGGTGACTCCAGCAGGTCTAGGAACAGTTGGATCACTGGAGAGTTTCTCAAGGAGGCACTTGAAACATGGTGGAGACTTGAGTTCTCAGGGTGATTTCCATGCCTGCCTTGCCTGCACGAGCTGGGATTTCATTGTGCTCCTGGATGCTCCTTGTTTAAACTCTTCCTCTGCCTTGAACTGGGKGCAGCTGAGGGAGGAGAGGGCACAGACACCCAGCAGAAATCAGTCAGCTACAACAAAAACACAGAAATGCCCTGCAGCTGSTGTTACTGCTGAGATGGGAGGGAGCAGAGGATGTTCAGGTGTCAGCAGGGCATCAGAGGTGTKGCAGAGTGCAGTCATCCATCCCTGGGTTTGGAATTCCCCAGCAGAGTTTTGCAGGAGTGTGGTGTTTCACAGCCACTTGAATCCCTCCCAGGGAGGAGGAATCCAGGGCAGCAGTGTCAGAAGAGCTGCAGGAGATGATTTCCATCTGCTACAACAGCCTGGAATTGCCAGGCAGGATGCTTYCCTCCCTGTCCCTTCTCACCAGGAGCACATGAAATGCAGTTTTCAGGTCTGTTGCCACTGAAAAAGGGTGTGAGGTGCCCCTTCTCACACACACACTGTTCAATCATTGTTTGGCCAGCCCTCTTGTGAGTTTTATACCTGTGGCTTTGGTCCAGAAGTGACTCCCCCACAGCCCAGAGCAAATCTGACTTTATTTGAGTGCCTGACCCCTGGTTTAGGGACAAGGCAGACCCTGAGGAAGAATTGCTGCATGAAATYCCAGCCCAACCATTGCTGCCTCATCTGGAGCCTCAATTGCTGTGGTGCCTGAATTGTTTGACAGGGAAATTCAATCTTTATGGTGTGGTTTCTGGGAGTTCTTACACAGATTTTTCTTCTCATCCTCAGTAATTTGGTGTGCTCTTAAGCTGCTCCTCAAAGGTCCAAACTGAAATGTAAAACCTGTGAATGTGGAAATGRCTTTCTTCATGTCTTCACAGACTTGCTGACAAAACATTCAGGGATAGAAAAGACACCAAATGGAACAAGCAGGGAACAGGCAAGTTTTGAAGGAATTCAAAGTGCAGTTGTTCCTTCTGTCAGCTGAAAAGTTGTGTGAGATAGAAACTGCTAATTCAAATGGAAGAGCCAGATTTAAATGCCAAAGTATCCTGCTCCTCTTCCCCTTCTTTGCTGGCCTTGTAAAAATCAGGTTTTTGGGCATTTTGGACAGATGGATGTAGTGTGTCATTGTGTCAGGGCTTGGAGTTTCAAGCCACAAATGGTTTTTTTGTGGTTAAAATATCAAAAATATTAGCATCAAAATATGGGCTAGAAAKGAAATGAATTTTTTCTGCTAGATCAAAAAGCCCTTCATGACAGCAGTGGTYTTAGTCCTGAAGGCAGGATATACATCCATATGTCTCATTTAGGGCTCACATGAGGATCCTGTGGAGATTCACATCACCTGCAGGGTTTGAGGATTGCTTTTTGATTTTTATCTTATTTTAGGAGTTGTGGGGTTTTTTTTTTGGTGATACAATTGTACTAAAAATGCCTATAAATTCTCCTAAGCCTGCTGCTGCTCAACTTTGCAGAGTTGTTTATTATTTTTTTTTTATCTTAAAAGTTCTCTCAGTCAAGCGTGATGTTATTATTTTTTATAAAACTGTAAAATATAGTTTCCCAACCAGCTGGACAGGAAGAATTTCAGATTTTAACACCCTTTATTGACACAGTGCCCCTGCCTGGGCTCAGGGATGGAGCCAGCAGCCTGTGGGCAGTGTTGGCTCTATACACCAGAAGATGGTGCCATGGTGTTGGTTTTGGCCACAGGAATGCTGAGCCCTTTCCTTCGGGTTTAAATGAAACAAAATAATTTTCTATGCCCTGATCAGAAGCTCACATGTTAAGAAATGGGATTTTACAAATCATGCAGAGGTGCTGTGCATTTTTGCTGCAGGAGCAGCTGGATTTGCCACATGTGGCTGAAACACCCCCAGTGTCCTTATGAACAGGGGCAGTTTTTTAGGGAAGCCTGGACTTTGCTCAGTCCCTGTTGATGGAGAGGTGCAGCCAGGGCCACATCTGGCACAGCTGGATTCACCACCTTTTTGCAAAGACTCAAAAAACCMTTTGCTTGATGCTGTGTCTATAGGAGGCAGGCCAGTTCTTAGTGCAGAGTGTGTCTGCAGTGTAAAACCAGATGCTTTCTRCCCCATAGAGTCATTTCCTGATGTTAATGATCAATGCCAGACAAGACATCTCTGTGTTCCCATTAATAACGCTTAATTGTGATTAATTAGAAGCTGCTTTTTGGAGAGACAGGTAAACAAGCCTGTCTGCTTGTTCTTGGTGCTGCCCAGCTCAYAGAGAATCAAAAGTGATTTCATTTGGCTGGAGATTCCAGGCTGAAATGCTGCAGGCTGAGATACCACTTCTGGCTACAAGAACAGTTATTTAAATTCCTTTTACAACTCCTAGGCAAAACCCATGACCAATCAAACAGATAATCCCTACAAATATATATATATATATATATATATATTTATGTGTGTGTGTGTTGGGGTCTCAGCACAAATCACAGTAATGATAAACCCTTGCCACTGGAGCACTGAAAAGGTGATACAAATTATTTTGCCTTCCCTGATCCCCTTAAAACGTGACCCTCAATTTGTCAGAGCTCCTGGGAGGGCCATGATGTTGGAAAATGCGTGCTGGGGAATGGAGGGAAGTTGTACTGCCCTGCAGAGACTTGAATCCTTTGCAGCAGCTGCTGCTTCTGTGTCCTCTTTTACTCCATTTCTGAGYAAGCTACATCAATTTGGCCTTAGAGGCAGCAGCAGTGAGTAAGGAGGAATTAGTGTCATCTTTTAGAGATGAGATTCAAACAGTACCTGGAAGAGCACACATCAATTCCTTCCAGGGTTCTATGGGCTTGCTTCAGTGATTTGCTCACAGAATTATAAAATGCATTCAATTACTTGCCAACTTCCTGTTAATAATGGAGAAGTGCTCACAGAACCTGAAGASCTCAATGGAGATGCCCCAAAAGCGCAATAGCTTTTATTGTAATCATGAAGCCACAGYCTATAAATGTTTAAAATCTCTTAAAATTGTGTTTCCAAGTCTCCCCTTCCCAGGCTCCTGAATGCAGTGTGGATGTGAGTGAAATGCTCGTGGGAACCCCAGGGAAATGCCATAAAATTCCATTGAATACCCACCTACCCACACTCCTGTGCCTGCAGCTGCTGGATTTGGGTGGTAAATAAGCCCTGTCAATGAACACTTGGTGTTCATTTCAGCAAACGTGAGCACTGCAATCCAAGCTCATGGAATTGTTCAAACACTGACTTCTTTTCAGCTGAGGAGTGGCAGCATGGAAGAAGCAGTGGGCCTGGCTCTTGGGGGAGGAAATGGAGCAGTTGTGGTTTTACTGATGGGTTTTTAGGTTCAGCCAGCGCTGGTGGAACTCCAGGATGAGGGACAAGTCACACAGTGAGTGATGTGTGCTGCCTGGGCAGCCTCCCTGTGGCACAGTGAGGGAGCAGAGCAGTGCTCCTGCCTCCTCTCACACAGAATTGTGATGCCCCTGGAGTTTGAGGTGCTGCTTCAGCCTTTMATTCCCTTTTWAAATTCAYTTTGGAGTGAGAGAGCTCCTTGCTTGCCATGCAAGGGTCAGTTTGCAGCMCATCAGCTGGCCCTGCCCTGAGAGGCAGTGTCAGCTTTGCTGACTGATGTGCTTTCTCMAAGTGCCTCCCTGCTAAACTGGCCCTGATTAATAAAATATATGAAGGCAAAGAAAAATTAGTCCTCCCCAGCTGATTTTTATTTTTTTTTGGTACTTATGACTAATTTACATGTGCAAGACCTTTAAGAGCTGTTTTCTCAGCTTGTTATGCTTGTGTTTTAAAGCCTTCAGGCAAAAAAATTGGTCTAAACTGGAAACTTTGTAGTTGCATTGGCACCAAGCTTTGTTTAAACTCATCATCCTTGCTAGAGACTCTAGCAAAGTAGTTTATCTCTTGTAGAGTGCTTGTTGAGTGACTTTTAGAATGGATAGGCTGAATCCCTGGTGGGTTTTCAGGCTGAGCTTTTCCACAGTTGTGGCCAGGAATTTTTACCAAACTATTAAAATGCTTAAAATACTTAAAACCTTCATCTTCCTCTTGCCCTGTGTGGATTAATAAGGAATAGAAAGGTGATGGCTCCCTTGGCACTCTCTGGATGAGCCTGCCCTCGTTCCTTGGCACACCAGTCCTGTCCTTCCCTGCCATTTTGCCTCTTGGCTGGCAGTCCCCATCCTTCTGCTCTTGGCCTGCAGGTGCAGGTGCTGCCCACTCCTCTTTTGGGAATGAATTATCCAGGGAATTGCTTTATTTCGTGCTCTTCCCTGCAGTTTGAGCATGCTGTGCTTGGGGCAGGCAGCACATTTTGCACCAGCCCTGCTTTTCAGCTCATTCCTACTTTTTGGATGTTTTGGGTCTTTCCCCACTCCTTGAGTGAGGCAAAAGGCACTTTCTGTGTTACYCACAGTGCAGCAAATGTGGATCAGTGGCTGCAGGGATTGATTAGAGTAAAATCAAGTCAGAGCTTTGCAGAGCTGTCCTACTTATTTGATACTCTCCTAATACTCAGAAATCAACTCTTTTAATCTCACATATTAAAGCCTCAGGCATTRCTAAATTAAACAGATTATTTACTTATTTGATTTTCCTGTTTAGGAGCAGCACAGCTGGCACATCTGTTGAGAAAAAGAGAGAGAGACAGAGAGAGACACAGCCCACTATTTCCTGATAAAATCTGTAGTATACASAGCATCTTGTGTTTGTGGTTAGAAGCCTGTCATTGTCATTCAAGCACAACTTCCTACCACATCCCAGTTATGGCTGGGAAAGCATATTCACTATAAAAAAGGAAGTCACTTAAGAGATAATGGAATACTGGGGTTTTAAGTATGTTTTAAATCTGTCAGGCAAGGCTGAAGCACTGAACAAAAGTCATGGCTGTGCCTYATTCTTTATCTTTTTGCTTTTAATGGTCTGATTTAAATTTTGAATGCTTTTTGGCCAAGCAACAGGGCTCAGCAGGACCCCTTCTGTCTCTTCTATTTAAATAAATCTGAACTAACATTTTCAGGGCAAATATTCTGAGATTTCCCTTTCTGAAACTCTGTATTTTTTTGAATACACCTGATTAATTCCAACTGAAATCTCTGTTGTATTCTGGAAGTCCTCCTCCCTTTTTCCTCTTTCCCAGGCAGCAGGAAGCTGGGTAGGAAGTTAGGGTAGGAAGTTTTGAATGATGTCTGCAGGTTTTTCACAGGTGCTTGTTGCTCCCTTGGCCCAGGGCCTTTCCCTTGCATGGCAAATCACAGCACAGCTGATCCTGTGGCTCCTTTTCTCCACCAGAACTGGAACTGGGATTAGCAAAGTGATCTCCCAGGCTGGGTCCTCCTTGGGACCGTCCTCAAGCCAGGACCTGGCTGAAACAAAGCAGAAAAGTTTCRTTGAGGAGGTTTTATTTTTACAGTCTGGGCTACACAGATGATAGCAATCATCATAATGAATTTGTATAATATGGGAGAGAGAGAAAAGGGCAAGTATTTAATCAAACAGCATTGAGTCCCAAAGGAAGGATAAAAATCAGTGAGATAGGAGTTGCAGCTTGATTATTAAAGATTTATCACCCAATTTATTCACTTTATTTCAGACAGATTAAATCCTAAAACCCAGCTAGCACCATGCAAATATCAACAGGATTAAGCCCAGAATCTTTGGAGGCAAGTATTTAAGTCAGGTAATTTAGCCAACCTTTTTCTGCTGAAGCCTGCCTCTCACCTCCCCTGTGTGCACTGCAGGTCACTTGTGTYCAGCTGGACCTGCATGGATCATTTCCAGTGGTTCAGGATGTGAAACARGGYGAGTTCTGCWATGGGCCAAGGGAATCTTGGACACTCTTGGACATTGTTCATACCTGCATAACCACCTTGCCCTTTCCTGAGGGAACCAGCTCCTTTGAGTGGTTTTTCCATTGTTCCCATTTGGTTTTGTTTCTGTTGGCGTTCCCCTTGCAGCTGCTGGGGCTGCTTTTGCTGTTAATATGTTTAATATTGCATGATCCAATCAGTTGTTCATTGCAGAGCCTCTGAGGAGCAGACACTGCAGGCTGCTCACGTGGGAGGCTGCCAGGGACACCTGGGAMTGGTGGCAGGTCCATCATGGATCAGAGCCTTGCATCAGAAGGTGCTTCTGGAAGTGAGGAGGCTGATCCAGYGTTCAGAATATCCCTCCCTGATGCTGGAAGGTCCCCCTTGAAGTCTCTTCTGASAGGTAGAAGTGCTACCAGCTCATGTTTGTCCTGGTGTAGGAGATGTTTTTCCATCACAGCTCRGTCTAAAACAGTGTCCTGCACTGTAGGACCAGTCTGGAGATGTTTACAATGTGCAAAATCAATCACACCAGTGCTCAGGGATGCTGATTTGGGTTTTTTTTGCCCCTCTGCCCTCCCTTTCCAAGGAGGCCCAGCTGTCTCTGAGCACTGCTGCCTTGGCACTCTGCTGTTATTTAAGGAAGGTTGATGCAGATTTGTTGTTTTCACTTGGTTTTTTTTATAAACACTGAAGATATTTTGCCTCCTAGGCAACACGCTTCCCCCCAACCCCATTTTTAGCTCTCCCAGCAGTATTAGGGAACACTGCTTGGAAGAGCTGGAGAGCAGCTTGATGAGTGCTGCTCTTGTTTGAGAGCAGACAAATCATTCCCCACAAAATTGATGTGATGTGACAGCACAAAGAGCAAATGTGATTTCCTTGTGCATTATTATTTATTAGGTTTGTGACACAGCTGCAGTTACAGGGGAGCCCTGCTCACTCAAATGTGCTGARGCAGGAGCAGTTTGCACACAAGCAGAAGTTAATAGTGTCGCAGTGGAGCTGCTGCTAGCACAAAAATGCATTCATTAGAGAGAGTGGTGAGGTTCTGCTTTGAAACAATGAACATTAAAAGCRTGTGCATTAAATTCCAAAAGCTGCTGGTGGTGCCAGTGGCCTCAGAACAGCACAGGTGGCAACAGAACTTCAGCACAGGGATGTTCCTTAAATCTCTTCAAGTCATTTCTGTTAAGGAAGCTCTGTCTACAGATGGATGTCCCACCTAAATAGAGTTGGTGAAATATCAGACCCTTTTCTGGCTTTGCCAAAAAAAACCCCCCTAAACCCTCTAAGTATCTCTGTGCTGGTGTCACAGTTAGCAGAGAGGTGAAATAGCAGCAGGTCAGTGCAAAGCTGATGTGATKAAGTTTCTCTTGCCTGATTCTCTCCAGATGTGCCCAGCTGTTTTTCAGGAATGGGGAGGCTGCAATGTCAGAAAATGCAAGGGCAAACAAAACCCCCTTATTTTTGGAAATACAAATTTCCATTTTCCCCTTGAATCTTACATCGTAGTCAATAGATAGCAAGAGTGGAGGATGGAGAGAATTAAGGAGAAGGAACCTGGAGAAGATCAGCCTGCCTGCCTTTTAATCTGCACGGATTCTATTTCAATTATAACTATTTCATCTACAGAAGTGAAAATTGCACTGATGAAATGCAACAGAGCTCTCTGGCAAAGTGGCTTTTGGGAAGACACTCATTCACACAGGAGAGAGAGAGAAATCCTTGCTGGTCCACTCACTCTGCTTCACAAGGGGGATAAGGGAAAGTGATGATAGGCTCTGGTGTTTGGTGGTTTGTCCATCCAGGCTGGAGTGGGTTTGCATCCCCATGGCTCAGAGCATGGCTCAAGTCTGCAGCTACAGCAGGTAACACTCTCTGGGCTCTCATTCTCTGCTGTTYTGCTAAAAAAAATCAGCCCAATGTGTGTGTTGTGAAAGAACATCAGCATGAAGGAAGAGTGAGGAGACTCCTGTAGCTGCTCCTTGCTTCTAAGTATAAGTTAATGATCAAATGTGATCACAGGGAAACTCATTTCCTTGAGAGCACGCGTTTAAAAAGAGACATTCACACTGTGGTGTGGTAATCAGACACTGCAGCATCCATGGTGGAATGCCAGTGTCCCAGGGATGTGGCAAATCCAGCATTTGTTATTTGCCTGTCCAACAGGCTGTGCTGTGCAGAAGCAGTGCTGAGTGCCAGCCAGGAGGGTGTTCAGTACAAACTGCAATGTGCAGGCAGCTTCAGCACAGGGCTCACTGKGGCTCCACTCACAAGGCAGAAAGTTTGTTAATTGGGCCATAATTCAAGCTGTCAAGGGAAGCACCTCCATTCACTGGTGGATTTTGGGTGAGTGAGGTGAGGGAAAGGAGCACTTACCCTTGAGAACKGCACAAGATCATTTGTAAAGTCATTTAGTCTTATGAATTATTTTGACTGTTATTGTTATTAATTATTTGTGCTGAAGTAGCACTTGGAGAAAAGAGTTATGCTAAAAACCCTCCTGACTCCTGCTAAAGCACACAATAAAAAGGCAATCTTTCCCCTGAAGAGCTTTCAGTCTTAATGCCACTCTATATTCACAGTGTTCATCATTTCATGTGGTATTTCCATCCTCTTTTATTCTGGTACACAGCACCTGAGCTGCTTCCTCAGAAATGTGTTGGTCTTTGGCAAATCTGAAATTCGTGCATCTGCACTTTGTATGGTTTTTGTCTCCTCAGTGTTTCTTTTTCTCACAGTTAACATTCCCCTCCTCTTAATTCCTTCTCTCCTTTTCTGCAGTTTTTGTGTTGTCTCATCTTTAAACCATCTTCAAACCTTTGTCACAATTCTCTCATATTTTCCATGGGTGCTTTTTTTTTATTTGACATTCTCCCTCTTTGTTCTTTTTTGCACATTTTGGGGGAGATCTGTGAACAGACAGCTCCTGCCATCACGGACATCCAATGTCCAAAGGTGTTTTTTCTGTCTAATGGTTCCATCCCTCCTCACTTTCCATGTCCAGCAAGGATCCCTCACCAGGGGAAGGTGGAGAAAGCCCAGCTCTTTACAGGGAAGGTGAGTGCATTGCTTTAGGGAGAGGAGCTTTGCCAGCAGGTGGAGGGAAGGGATCCTGCCCCTCTATTATTTCTGGGATCTGCAGAGTCTCCAGCACAACACCCCCACACTGAATTTACTTGGGATAAAACCCGGATATTTTGGATTTTATGGATAAATAAGCATTGGGAGCTCCCTGGCAGGGTCCCAGTGTTGCGTGTTTGGGCCATTGTGGAGGCACAGGGATTTGGCAGCAGGACCAAGTGAGCTGTGAGCCCTGCTGCTCACTGTGGTGCTCACTGTGGTTTGTTTGCAGCAATCCCAGCTGCACTGCCAGGGCAGCCTCCGAACAGAATCACTGGTTTTGTCACAACTGGCATTGTTCAGGAACTGCATTTCCCAATTAGGGGGGATGTCTGAGAYCCATTATCTGTGACAATCTCTGTTAATGATAACAACAGACACGGTAATTAGTCCGGCGTATGAAATTAAAGATATTTAAATAATTACAGTGTAATCAAGGCAAAATTACTGATGTCTTTATTTGAGGCTGGATTTTGTGTGGAAAACACCACAGGAAAATAAGTGCTTTGTAATCTAAAAGGCACCAGGGTTTGATGGCACATTTGCATACATAGCATCGAGTAAGTTTGTGCTTTGCAAAGATTTAAAATATAAATGCTTGGGCATGGCAGCAGCTCGTTTGTGGCTCAGTCTGCTGGCTCATCTCTGCTTGTTTGGTRTGGTGGATTTGCTGCAGAAAGGTGAATTTAATGGTGGCTCAGAAATATCTGCATTCTAAACGCCYGTTTATGGGATTTTCTTGGGAAAGTTTCACTTTTTCCCAGTTCCCTTCTCCCCTTTCTCATCTGATGCTGCACAYAGCCTTTAATCAAAGACAAATAAACAAAAAGAGCAGGGAGCCCAGAGACATCAGCTCGAGGGGAAAATATTAATTTTTGTGGGGGGAAAAACCCAACAACAACCCCCTGCAAAGCAAGCAAACAAACCCAAACCAAACACAAGCAAAATTAAAAAAAACAGCACAGGTGAACCCAAAATTCACAGCTACTCCATCTTCTTTACAGACTTGGAAGATGACAACCCCTTGTGTGGTTGTTTCCCTTCAGTGGCAGGTGCTGGCTCAGGAAGGGCACAGGTCAGAGGTCTGGCAGAATTCCACCTGCTGGTTTCAGGCACTGCCTGCATCACAGGAAAACTGCAAATTGCTGTTTATTCACGTGGGTGAGAAGCACAGGAAGGAAGTATTTTTGTCATTTGGCTTTCCTGCAGAAGCTTGTAAAGGCTGTGTTTATATTTTTATTTTCTCGAGAGATATCACTGCCCAAAGTCACGTAAAACGTGGGTGGCAAAGCCTCAGTTTCCCAGCTGGGCTCTGAATTTGGAAGGGGGCTCCTGGGAAATGATGCTGACAGCAAGGGGAGCACCCAGCCCGTGCAGGTGGTGCTGATGGGGGGATGCAGAGATGCACTTCAAATTAAAACTTCTTCCCAACTTGCCCGTGCAGACAGAAACACTTGACCCTCAAGAAGGCAACAGGCGTCTCATGATTTATGGTAGATTAAAGTTCATTCTTTTACCTGACAGCAAAACATTCTCAAGTGCAAGGGGACTGATTCAGAGGGGACTGACTCCATTAACTGCAATTTTTCATCCACTTTTCCACATCAGCGGCGAATTTACCTTTTCTCTGGGGTTTGATGTCGAGGGATCTTCAGTGTCCTGAAGGTCACAAGTGTTTTCTCCAGCCCCAGGGGTGCAATAACCAAGAAGAAGAATAATCCATGCAGGATTTTCTTTCCMTTGCACAGGTAAAAGCAATCTTTACTTCCACTATGGTTATTCAATGTGCAATTTATTTTATGGTTTGTTATTTCTAAAAATAACTGCAATGTGGAACAAATACCAGTTTTACAGTAAAGACAGTGAAAACAAACAGGAAAGTGATTTTAGGAATTGAGATAAGGTTTTAAAACAGGATGTTTCTGGRCAATTTAGTTTGTTTTACATGGAGGAACACYCCCYATGCCCCCTCCAATCCTTTGGAAGYAAGATGAATAACTGGATTTCTCCCACAGAGACATTCTGCAGTTTTTACTAGATGCAAGTATGCTTCCAGAAAGCATTGAATTGCCAAGAGGTAAATTGATTAAATTTATCCTAAATGCCCCTTTCAGCAGGTTAGGAAATGGATCCCCTGGTTTTGGTGTGCCACACAGAATGGTCTGAGAACTGATCTTTCAATGAGTTTTATCCATACAGTTGAATAATTTCTACTCAGAATTTATTTACTTCTTCAGTTCTCACTTAATTTGATTTGAGAATCTATTTTTTTTTTTTTTCTTTTGCTTTAAAGTCATGGTTTTTATGTTCAGTTTTTCAAATGCTTCAGTAGCAACTTCTGCTATCCTTGACATTTCTGTGTCACCTCAATATGAACTGCTGCAGTGGGAAACTTAATCCTCTAATCTGTCTGGCTCAGATGCATTGTTCCTATAGAGATTTTTTTAAAATTCAGTGTATTTATGAACAGCTCTGAGCACTCTGTTCACTCTGGCATCTGCAGCAGGAGCAGTTTTATTMATGGAAACTGCAGTCAAAGAGTGGTTTTATGTCTGGTTCCACTGGAATTACAGTGTTGGTCCATGTGGTTGTAGGACTCAGCTCTCTGCCTTTGGGTTGAGGAAGTTGTAAGTTGTACATAAATATACAGAATATAGATGTATATAAATGCACATATATACAGATGTGTGTCCAGGTTGCCAGTTTATCAGCTTTTTATTGGAAGGCAGATCTAAATACTAATCCAAACTTTCCCAAGTTTTCCTAGGAATCCTAAAAATCATTTGTGGCAGCTGTTCCAGAAAACAAACCCATTCTGGCAGTTTTGGGCTGTTCAGATGAGTGTTCAGTTTTCTGTAGAAACAGGGGGTTTTTTCTGTGATGTTTTTGCAGAGCCTCAGGTTTAGGGCATGGAACATTTCTGACCACTTTTATAATTTTATTTCTTTATTTCTCATCTGTTTAGTCTCAAAATGGAGTTGGTTGTGGCAAAAAATTGGCTACTGGTGGAGTTTGCAGGGATGAGTTCGATCTGCCACTTTCATTTGAATGCTGGAAAAGACACACAGCAAAGTGTGAATATAAAAATACCTAGAAATGCTCTCATAAACTTGTTATTCTTCTTAATAAATACTACAAAGAAATATTATTATTATTTAACTTAATAAAACTAATCTGGATCTGCAGGTGCTTTTAATAAAGTAAAAAAAACCTGCTTTGTTGTAGGTAGGAAATCACAGGGTGGGGTGGGAGATCATTAGTGAGGGGATGGAGTTTGTACAGTTCAGCTGGAGATTAATGGCAAAGAGCATCATGACCTTTCGGAAGGGCACTGAGTAGTGCACAGGAAATAAATTTCACCCCTCATGAAACCAGGATTCATCTTAGTCATGATTATTCCATGGTGGAAGCATGGAATATTCCTGGTGTGACAAAACTTGCTTCACTCCCTCTTTCCCTCCAAAAAAAAAAAGGGGAAGAGCGTCGTGTAGGGAAAGAGTGTAGATCTCGGTGGTCGCCGGGTGTGACAAAAAAAAAAAAAGAGAAAAAAGATTTTGCACACACTCTCCCAAACAGAAACAGGATGGAAACATCCCTCAAGCTGCAAAGCAAGAAAGTCCTCAGCACTAATAATATTTTCTATCTGTAATCTGAAAACAAGAGTAAATATTATTTCTATTTATCAGTCTGTATGTGCTATATTGTAAACACATGCTCAAAGGTTCACTTTCTTTTTGTTTTTGTTTCAGAAATGCTCATTAATGATTGTGATTCATTGCCAAGATAATGTAAACTGATTGGGAAGAAGATAAGTTTACAACATGCAATTGTTTTGAATAATGGAAATGTGTTTTTCTCAAGAGTTGGCACATTTATCAGGAAGCCCTTTGATGTTTCTTGGAGAAACAAATCAGTGCTAGTTGGTTTCATCCTTTATTGACAATGGCATTTTGGATTTGGCAGTGTCTGGAAAACTGTTCAGCTGAAGTTGTTGGCATAGTCACAGAATTATGCTATTGTGAGGAAAAAATAATTTCAATTTAARGCTACTGAAAGCTGCWGTGAAATGGCAGAAGAAATATCTGCTCTTGTTGCAACTTAACATGCTGMAACCCCACGAGGAGATTGCTGCAAAAAGGTGTATTTTGACAATCTTGGAAATAGAGTGTTTCTTTATCACTCTTACCAGGTGCTTTTCTTCCCCAGCAACTCCAAGACACCTATTTTGTATCATTGAGCCCAATYATTCTTTGTCACTCCCATGCCTCCTCTCTCCAGATTTCCCCTAAATTTGCTGCTCACTCTCCCCACCTTTGTTTTCTTCCTGTGTCTCTGTGCTGTTCCTTCCARATGCTGGGGAGTGGCAGTGCAAACCTTGCACACATGGGTTTGTTACCACCTCTGGCATCTCCCCTGCTTCAGTTTTCCTGGAAAGCTTTACATCAGTGCCCCTAATAAAAACCAGGAGTCCTGTGGCACCTGTAAGGACCAGGAATATGTGACTATACATCTACCCATCTTCAATTTGCTGCTGGAAAATGAAAACCCAAAATCTGCTGAAGGCACGCAGGGAGATTTTGGCAAACCCATCTGTGTTCAGATGTTTCCTTTTGCAAATGAACACGAGATGCAGACGAGGTGTGGAATTCACTGAGCACTCTGCACTTTGCCCATTCCATCCATGATTTCTGTTCTCCCTGACCCTCAGCAGGGAGTTGCTGAGCCCATGATTGGCAGCAAATAGCCCCTATTACATGAGGAATTGCTTGGGAGAATGAGGGATTCATACAGTGATACCTTTCACAAGATCAGATCTAAGAGAAGGTCAGCTGGTACAATTTCTTATGGAAATGAGTTTYCCAGATTGTTTCTCTTCCTGCTTGTGCTGTTGCCTAGGCTGTCATCAGACTTCAGAGAAATTCATTATTCCTCCAGCTCTTGACTTGCAGCTAAATGCTTGCTGAACCTAATTGATGCTGCAAAGTGTCTCATTGCAGGGCAGAGAGAATCGTGCARGAGTAATTCAGTCTATTGAGCTACTCACAGCCATTGTGTCTGACTGTGCCCTACTGACATCGTGGGGTTTTTTTTCCCTGAAAAATATTGGAAATCATTTTCACTGATGGARCTGATGGGAAATAATGAGTCAGTCACGTGAGAGAGAGTGGGTTCAGCAAGCTCAGTGCAAACTATTGTGAAAAGTTTTAAAAGTCTCTTTGTCYACAAAATGTCAGTGGTTTTTTTTTGTTGTTGTTTTTCTTTCCCCTCCTCAAGGTTATTTTGAAAGTAAATATTTGAGGCTGGCATACAATTTAGACTTTTCTGAGAGCCAGTGAAGAAAGAAACAAAAATCTCTTCAGTAAGAGACAGGCAAGCAAGAGGAATGAGTGAGGAAAGGTGAAGGCAGGTGCAGTCATTGTGTGGATTCCAGCTAAGCTGCTGTGGGGTTTTTACTCTCATTTTACAGCTGCTCCTGTGAAATGGCARCTTTGGGTCTTAGAGACCCTGATGGGTCTTTTGGAATTAAAATGGGAAACAGAATTGGAGCCAGCTTCTTTATCTCTCACCCTGGCAATCCACAGGAGCAAGCACTCCATGCCAGCCTGCAACAATTCCTGCAATGTGATTAAAATGCAAGTGTTTCAGTGAGTCCAGTGGCTACTCCAACCATCCTATGGAGGTTTTCATTTTGGCTGATGCTGAAGTGTRCCCTGGTAGAATTTGATCCCATCAGTGCCAATGTTCTAAGGCCTTGTCCTGGKTTCCATTCTAAATCCCTCTCCTGAATGAATGGATGCCTCTCATTTATTTTGTTTAAAATTTGCCTGTTTGCTCTTGGTCCACGAACAACTCCCACTCCACTGCTCTTCAGCAGTTTGSTTCATTCAGAGCATAAATCTGAGTTAAATTTTAGTTATTTTTTCCTTGAATTAGTGTGGCATAAAATGCTCAAGCATATCCCAGCTATTGATTTTGAATGTTAGCTAATTATWCCTTGGTATATTTATCATGCTTATAATGCTACTGATTCAGAAAGGTGATGGGCTGCATTCCTCTCTTGGTTTGGCAGCATGTAAAGGTTAAGCTGCGGTTTTAGAGTGAGATTGCTTGATAACAGAATGGTTTTCATGTTGGTGAGGATACTATTCCTGAAGATGGTGACTAGGGGAGAGGTTTTTAGACATAAGAGAGATACTGTGGTTCATTTTCCCCTCCCACTGTTCACCAGAGCCATATTTGTACTCATGACTGCTGGGATACATTCACGTGCTGTGATATCTTTATTTCCTTCTGATTACACTTTCTCCTCTCCTTGTAGCCCTAAAAAAAAAAAATCCCAACCCTTCAAAACTGACGAGAATCCAACTGCAGAGCACGGGGAAAAGCTGAGAAGTCTGCAGCCTTCCTGCCAGTTTCCTGCCAAATGAGGTACTGTGCTTAGCCTGGCTTTTCAGAGGCTGTGAGAACAGCGAGTGGAATGATGTGAATCTGTTCCTGTGTCGATTCCTTCAGTGAAAATGAAGGAATTGACACAGGGTGCTGCAGCCCCTGAGCACCCTTGGAATGSTCAAGAGCTGCASAAGCAGGAGGAGATGCTGTGCTCAGCAGCAGAGGCTGGAGTACACACACCAGCTCCTGAAAACTGCTCAGCTCAGGCACTTGGTTCCTGCTGTCAGGGGCTCTTAAGACAGGGATGTTTATTGCCAGCTTTAACAGAACTGAGAGCTAAAGGCCATGGAGGCACTGTAGGGGAGATAGCATTGTGGAGTTTGGGGTATCTGGGTTTAGAATTCAGCATCCAGTGCAGGGAGTAACCAGGCTGAACCACGAGAAACACCATCCTCTCCAGCCAGAAACAAATTATACAAAACACACTAAAAAAGCAGGTAATTCAACTCACCCTTCTGATTTCAGGCCTGCTGCTRTTCCTTTGCAATAAGAATTCATGAGATCACCCTGCTGCTGAGCCATSTTTCACAGCTCCTGTTAAAACCTGACACCAAGGGGCAGAGATGAGGCACAGGTCCTGCTGCAACCTGCAGGTCTGGGAGCTGACAGGGCTGGTGCATGATCATGGGATTTGCTGTGCTGGAGTCCCTTTCTCCTGTCCTCTCACTTAACARAGACAAAAAGCTTCCAGAGCCTGTCTTGATGCACAATCTGATTTTTCTCTTTGCAGCCTGCTGAAATTGGGTGTGCTGGCTATGAAACACTTGCTGGTCTTTCAAAAGTAAACCCATTTTGTCTCAATGACAAAACAACTGTGGTTCTCCTGGTTAGATGCTGAAATCAGGTCACCCAGTGAGCAATAGTCACAATAAAATTAACCCTTGGACTCCTAGTGCCTAGGAACTTAAAATTTTATTGAAGGAGTAGTTTCCTAGGGATCACTAAATAGAGCAATACTTACAGTGTTTTCCATTTAAGGAGATCTCAGAGGGAAGATAGGTTCTGTTGTCCAAAAAGTTTCCAGCACAGATTCAAACCCCACACTGAAGTTCAAACAAAGTCCGTGGGTATCCCCAATGTCTTGAATTCTGGAATAGATCCATTGAAGGCAATTTTGGAATTTTCCTACTGGAACCAAATTCTCATTTTGGTTTCAAAATGAGCTTTCAAAGCTCAGTCACCTTTACCCTCACCTTTATTATATATATATTTTTATATATATATTTCTAGCAAAGCTTTTTCTGTGTGCTGAGAAGCTGTAAAAGACAATGCATAAGGAGAGTGTACAATGGGTAAAGACTAAGTCACACAGAAGCTGAGTTTAAAAGACAAACTGTCTTTTAATCTGTCCACTTTTGGCATTGTGAAAGTCTCCCCTCCACAATAATCTCCTGAGTACTTTATTTAATGCTGACTCTGGGAGTTCTGGTACAAACAGGGGAGAATATCTTGGCTAAAGTGATATTGGGCATGTCCTGTTACACCTGTGTGTTCTTTACAGTGCTTGGAGCAGTGGGGGTGTAGCTGCCTCAAAAAGGCTTAGTTACACAATAAATATTGAATCAGTCAAAAAAAAGCCCCCAAAAACCAAAAAACAAAACAAAACAAAAGAACCCCCCAAAAAACCCCAACCAACCAAACAAAAAACCCAAAAAACCCCACAAAAAAACCCCCAAAAAATCCCACCAAACCCACAAAAATCCCCAACCAACTAACCAACCAAAAAACCCCCTAAAAATTAAAAAAAAATAAAATAAAATTAGGTTCCTGAACTGACCCTAAACAGCATGCAATGCAGGAGTTTTTTTCTAAATACCATACTTGCCACATCCTGAAGCAGTGCCTAAATGCAATTAGAATTTGTATCCTCGCTTCTGGCTGGGAAGAATGCATTTGAAATGTGTGATTCCTTATCAGAAGGTTCTTATGAGGACTTCATTTATGGTCAAGAGGAGTAGGATCTTTTTTCCTTCTCTAACAGGGTGTATTTTGTTGTGCTATTTTAAATGAATGCCATTTTGAAAAGAATGTCATCATTAGAGTGGTTATAAGGAGTCAGACCTTTGGTCAAAACWACACAACCCTGGGATTACACCACAYTGGATTTGGTTATAAAYTGCCAGCAGTTTTGRCAGCACCTRGTAKTTCATGATGAATTCCTCTTTGGGATAAAAGTAGTCCAAATTATCTTCTTGTATCAGACTGGASGTTTCCTGAAAGCTTTGGCCCTTCACAGTTTGTAAAGAACCTTGCTAAAATGTCTGCATTTATGTATATACTAAAACACAGGGATTTTATTAGACCAGTAAGGATTTTTAAAATAGTGAAAATCAATGTCTTGCTCAATCCTCCTTTTTGAGGATATTATCTCAGTAGTCTTCAGTTTCTTGCATAAAATACAGTTTTTGTAAGCCACCACAAATTCTGCTCTGACTGGATTCATGGGGGACACCCCACTGAATAAGAATTTAAGTGTTTTCTTATAATCTGTGTTCAGTGTAGGGAGTTTCACTGCCTGATGCTGTAGCAGAAGGAATAGAGGTAATTCTGACTTTCTAGGTCCAGTTCTGGACTTTGCCCTGTTCAGCTGAGCTCACATTTGAGCCAGCAGTCCCTTGTACTCCAGCTGAGACCTTTGCTGTGTCTGCTTGGGAACTGGGATTTCCACCCCACCTGTAGCTGGTTGTACCTTACACCTGCCCATCTTGGAAGTACCTCGTGGCATTAAAATTGCCCTAACTCAATTAATTTGTACTAATGGTGAACTGAAACTGTGAAACAAAGCAAGCACAGCAATTTTGGGGCACTTCATCCTTCTCACTGCACTGCCTGGTTTCCTTTCTCTCCTCCAGAGCTGACCCTCAGCTCTGTTCTGCTTTGGTTTGTAAGCACATCTTCTGCAGCAAGGGGTGCCAGAGAACTGCTCCTGATGCAGAGATCAGAGGCAGGACCCACCAAACCTGATCATGAAAACACCTCAGTACATCAAAGGAAAAAATCTCTCAGCCAACAGCAGTTTTCATGTAGCATGCAATGCAAGGTGGTTGATGTATCCACAGCACAAATTAGTGCATTTTATCATTTATCCTGAGYTCAGGAACATAAAAAGAAATGCATTGTGCTGCTGCAGCCCTTTCAAACAGTCTGCATTTGTAATCCTCCTTAGAACGTGAGATGTTCTTTTTGCTCAGCTGCCTTAACTTATTTGCCACGTTCAGTGTATTCAGTTCTAAAGTTAACTTTTCACAGAGTATCCAAGTGCTGCTGGTAAATCCAAGCTGCTCAATCTAGTGCATAATTAAGAGCTGTAATGCCCTGAATAAATCCGTTACTCAAATGTATACTGTAATGAAGGKAGAAGTCATTAGTGTTTGCCTGCCTTTTTTTTTAATTTGGTTGAGATTAGCAGCAATGTAAGCAACATTGCAAACACTAAAAAAAAAATCTCAAATATTTCTGAATGAGGATGGAGAAAATATTATCTGTAAAGTACACCCTGGATAATCTGTGTGGATAAAATGTTATCTGCAAGTGGAAAATGTGGCTTTTTTTTTTTGTACACAGCAGAGAAATAGAAAACCTCTTAAAAGCTCTCCCTAAAAGATCATATGGCWCTAGTTGGAATTTAGTCTAGCAAAAGTGCATAAGGAAGTGTGATATCCCATTAAAACAGGAGGAGAATGTTATTAATCTCTATTAAAAAGGCTAATGAAATGGAGTATGATATCCTGCCAGCTGTGGCTTAGAACTCTTCTTTCATTTGAAGCAGAAACAGGAAAGCCCATCATCAGAGCAGGGCATGGAAGTGGGGGAGAAGGAAGTAATTTAGAAGTGTTTTCTTTCATTTTTCAGATCTGAAGGACCTGAGGGATTCAGCTTTTGGTTTAAACAAGAGCAGCCATCTGACATTCTGTAGCTCTCCAGAAAATGCAATTCAAACAASTCTGGGCTGTGAGAATAAAAAGCACGGGTGGTTGTTTTTTTCCCCCCTTTTTGTCTCATTTTGATTTTTACCACGTAGGGATTTACTGGTGCAGGGAGATTTCTTCCATGCTCTGTGGYAGATGAGTTATGTGGGCACATCAGAGGGCTCATCCTGAATCTGTGAGTCTGTTTGCTCAGCAGGAATGGTTTATGCACATTTTGGTCGTGGCACTTCATGGCTCTTGCCACCTTCTGTGGCTTTACAGGAGATGTTTAAGGGATTCTGGGCCTCAGCTGGCAGCCAGTACAAAATGCTGATGCAGAAACTGTTCCCCCAMAAGGAGTCAGAGCTGAGCATCCCCACATGATGCACTTTGAAGTGCACAGACCAAATATCCCAAAGGGAAAGGGCACACGTTATTGCAGCCCTGTGGAAATGCCAGAGGGGTGAGATTTGCTTTGCCTGTCAAATTTTGTTTGTTTGGCATTTATTCAGCTACCCTGGAATCAGCATATAATTTCTCTGCAAAGCCCCAGTACCCCATATCTCATATCAAAATATACCTCAGTGTGTGGTGCTCAAAATAAAGATGGAGCACCACAGGTCAACTCAACCTATGAAAAGGTGCACCAAAAAGAAAAAAAAAAAAAAGCCTTGGGGTTCTTGAATACAATTTTGTGAGATAGTTTGTTGGGTTTCACACACTGTKAATCATGAAGGAAGATTTGGGGGTGATGTTGCAAATGTACTTTATCATATTTGCATGTATCCAGCAGTTGATAAGGACAAAGCCACTCATGTTCTGATACCCTTTTACAGGTCATGGCAGCAGCTGTGCCTGTTTGAAGATGAACATCTGTGGGGTTTTCAAGCTCAGTTAGAAGCACCTTTCCACCAAGACTCCAGAGCTGCTGTTGGCAAGGGATGCAAGTACCTCATGGAAAAAAAAAATCAAAGTTAGTGTTCCCCTTCCATAATAAGCTGAGCATCACGTTAGTGCTCAGATCTATGAACATTTATATCACTGTATTACTGCAACAGAGCACCAAATTAAGATATTTGGATCAACWATTTATTTATATATAATATAAAGTATTATAAATTTTCAAATATCTAATATAAATTATTATTTTAAAAATTTATATATGTAATATAAAGTTTGGGCAAATAATCCCGGACTAAAATGTGTTTGAGAAGAGATTTATTTTATGAGCATTCAAAAGAGAGTGTGTTTCACTGAGATGTTGAAGCAGAATGCAGGAGCTGATTTGACATGCCACATCACCCAGGCATGGCCTTGAAGGGCTTGGGGAACTGGGAGAGAGGTGATGCTGCTGACATTATACCTGGCAACGTGGTAAGTCAGAAACCAAAACTACACACACCACTTTGTTTTCAAGTTTGGTGTCTCACCTTTTATCTGAAGTGTGATTAGGAAAACCAAGAGCAACCCCTTCCTTTCCAAAAACCAACCAACCACCTTTACAGCTATATAAGGGTGTTTGTCTTGAGCAAAATGTTTTCCTCTGATGAATAACCAGCATAATAATTTGTCTTTCATTTTAGTGGTTTTTAATTCCACTCAAATCTGAGRTTCTGAGATACAAATTGTTTAGATCAAGGAGTAAACTTGTATTTCTAACGGATTACTTGTGGAGCAGAGCAGGCAATAAAATTAATAATGGAGGGGAATCTTTAAAAATTGCAAACTGACCTTTGAAATGTCAGAATTGGGATGTTTCCTGTAATCAGCATTCTGTGATAAATGGGAGCAGTAAATGTAAAGATCCTTGGTTCAAAGTGTGTGTAATCRAAATCCAATGAGAGATCGATGGCCTTTGGGTGACCTTTTCTGGAAAGGTCAAATGACAACATTTATGGGAAACTTTTTGTGTGCTTGGAGGATGATTACAAATGGGTTTATTGCACTTGAGTGTTCTGGTTATGGAGGGAAACTCTGCCTGTCTGTCTGAGGTCTGTACACTTGTATGAGGATGTATGTCATTGTCAGTTTTACACATAAAAATATCTATACACATACCCTGACATATCTGTATTAGCTGAATTTTTRAGTTAACACTGTYAYAAATAACATRAATGARAGAAATGCTACTACATACATATAAAATATTACCCAGTTGTTTTTAAGGAAGGCAGCAGGAGAATCTGAGATGGCTTCAGTGGAAGACGGTTCTGTTCTGCCAGCAGTGACAACAGACTGGAAAGGAAATAACAGAAGCTCCCATCACATCATCACAGTCCATAAGACCCTGCAATAAGTCAGGAAGAGAGTAAGTCTCCCTCTCAGAGGCACCTTCTAGGAATTGGAGAATGTTTTTGTGCTGCTTTTACATAGCAAAATGTCTAAAATGATCCAAAGTTAAATTAGAGACTGTCATCACCAGCTTTTTGATGTCTGCCTTTTGTATTTCAAATGATGAAAAAAATGCTATTTATTTGTCTGAATGATTGATATAATTTTTTTTTTGGCTGAAATTATGTATTCAGCTTTCTGTGAGGGCCTGCACTACCTGGTTTTCTTTCTAGCTCTGTAAAAATTTTGTCTTACAATAGAGATATTTTCCACCTTTCTGTGGGAAAGGATTGGGTTATGAGCTCTTATATTTCATTACAAAAGCTTCATATGCTTGTAGCTTAAGCATAATTGCTCAGTTATTACATCAGTCTTATCATTAATTRCTGGGAAATCGTGTAGACACCAGATCATCCCCACAGAAATCCTCTCTTATCACTGAGGAGTGAGAATTTGCACTTTTGGGCATCTGGCAGTGGAAGCACAGGACATAAATCCACAGGAGCATGGCTTTAGGAGTTTTACTGGCTATGGAACTGTTTTCTTTCCTTGATGGAAATCTCARTGGTGGGCTGAGAGTCCAGCTCAGTTCTTCTCTCCTTTTGCATCCTTCATCATTAATGAAGCAACAYGGATAATGATACAGTTATTCTGCTCACAGTAAACAGGTTTGATGGCTCTGGTGACAAGTAACCTGCACAAATGCTCCTTGCTCTGCTGGTTCTGTCCTTGTTGAAAGAGTAAAAATGGGTGAAGAGGGAAAAAAAAGAAGAGATTTAGCAGTGTGAAGTATCAGCTATAGGTGGACATAGAAATAAATCTGTGGAAAGGTAAGCACTTTTTACTGTGACCCCRTTCAGAGCTGAACTGGAGTTTAAATTAACTGCAAAGGGCTCTTTCCATGTGAGAAAACAGAACTTTGTCTTAGATGACATATTTCATTGATATGCAAGCACACAGTGCCAAACCCCAGTGATAAAATCACAGGGTCTCTGATCTGTGGCTGCCCTGTTCTATTAATATTTCTTTACAGTACGCAGCACGAGCTATTTCTGGAACTCTCCTCARCTTAAATATGCCAGCTATTATTTCACACCATTATTCTGCAACCCAAAGCTGCRAGCTGTGATGTGCTGTGTTTTTATCTGCACTACCAGATCCTTTGATGCTGCAGGGAGAGGGGAGCTGGAGGCTCATTTCTCCTGTCATTGGCTGAGTGCTGCATTTTCTATTAAATACAGCCAGGTGAAACAGGCCAGGAATATCCTACCTCATGATTATTATAACCCGTGGTTAAAAGATGGGTTGTGTTGAGGCAGCTTTGTCACAACCTCCCTCTGAAAGGAAAACTAAATGGCTTTAAATTCAGGCAGTGTACACAGCACGTCAAGCTGTTGTCTTTCAGAGTGGAGGAAGGAATTGCTTCCTTTCTTAATAGTTCTGGGCYTCACAATGAAATGAGCTTTCAGTGAACGACTCCTCTGGTAATAGTGTGGATGAGGAAAATAAATTAGAAGAGCAGAAGTCAGTGAAGAGTTGGAAATGCAGCCGTTTATTCAATTATTTTTGTACTTTGGGTAAATTTTCAGCCCCGAGAACAAAATGCCTTGTGCTAAGGAGATTTGCATTTTAATTCAGTGCACATAGCAAACATCTATAAACCTTTGTGTTTTGCCAAAAAACAACAAATGGCAGAACCTTGTGAACTCCAGTCTATTGTTTAAGCAAAAAGGGATGAATATATTCAGGCCTTAAATCTATCACAAAATTAGGTGCTTTGGCATTAGCACAGGACTTAATGTTAGCAATTATATATAAGATGGCACATTGTTTGGGTGTTAAATCCTTGGACTGACTTGTCAGGTAAGGAGTGGATATTCAGAAGAATAATTGCTTTCTTCATGTGAGCAAGTGCTTTGCCCACACTCCTGTGTTTGTCTTTACAAATCTCAGTTGGTTTCTAAATACCAAGGTGTGAACTGAGCACGTGGGGATGCAGATGGCGAATTCAGCTTTCAAAATTTAGTTTGCAAACATGCATTACATTTGTGGATACCAAGGTCAGGTCTCAGTCTAGCTTTAAAAATACCTGCCAYGGTAAAATATTTGTCCTTCCAACAAAACAGAAGTTGTTCAGCTGCCAAGAGAAAAGATTAGTTCAAAGACATTTTTTGGCTGGCGAGTGGAAATCGGGATAATGTTTACCTGAGGAGATGCTCCAGCAGGGATAGATTTTGAAGTGGAAGCAAAGAATTCTAAGCTTACTTAAGAAGTGATAATGTTGTGAAACAGATTTGAAAGGCCTCAGGAAGTTRCCTCCATTTATACATGGAGAGAGAACCTGATCTAACTCAGATAAGCTTTGATTTAATTTCTTGTTCTCTTCTATTCTCCTCTACCTCAGTGAACTCAAACTGTTCCTAATGCCCCCTGTAAAACTTGGGCCTGCACTAGAATAAGCATCAGCTGCTTCATCAGCTGGATTTTATGAGCAAATCTATTTGTGTCAATAAGGTTTCTCCTGGGCTATCAGAAGCTGCCTAGTGTAGCAATAATATGCAATTTTCTTATGAAGTTTATTTTTTTTAAAGGAAGTGTACATGCCTTTTTTTTCTTCCCAGTGGCTCTTTAGATACTTCCATCAAAATAATTTTTCATTGCCATTTTCCTTTCAGGAACAGAATTCAAAATGCTGATGCTACCAAATTTCAGCTCTGTAGAAATAAAAAGTTCATAATAATTCAGCACAGTCCATGCTGTAGAAAGTGCAGACACCTACAGGTATGTGGTGACTTGGTATTTGGAGGGATATTTGGAAAAAAAAATCAGGAGATGCACTGAATTCTCTCAGGACCACTTCTTAAATTTCAACAAGGAAAATAAATACTTCCAGGCTGTTTTTATGCTTTTTTCCTCTACAAGCCCCACAGACTCAGCTCAGCTTAGGAGGGGAACATCAGCCTGATGTGTAACTGTTAGATTAGTGCAGAACAGGTGAAGAAACTTGGAAACAACTTTTTGCAGGTCATTTAGCACGTGGAAAAGGCAAGGCCAGCACAAAGGGGAAACGGCCAAACACATCAGTGCCACAAAAAGCTGCTGCTGCTGCTTCATGGCTGTCTCTTTTCAGCTCATGTTACTGTGTGCACGTACCTCTGGTGTGTTTTTGTTGGCCCAGCAGGGGGAAAGAATTGGGTTCTCCTCAGGTGAAAGGCAAAAGGAAATTGCCTGAAAACAGTCAAACCCACCAGGTTTGTGCTTGGCTAAGGGCAGGTGAAAACTCAGCGACAAGCAGGACCAGGACAAGAGAACACCCCCCTCTCTAATCAGAATTCAGCACACTCAATGTGCTTTAGTGTGCAAGGAACTGCAGCTGTTCTCCTGAGTTTTAACCTCCATTCCTGAGCCACCAGTGTCTACACAGGTCATAAAGTGACCTTCCATAGCTTGTGCTTCTGCTTAGTGAAGGTGAAAAAGGACAAGGCAAACAGGACAAGTGGTCAGAAATCACACTGGTACCACAGAGATTCATTTGACACTGGAGTGTGATTGAGAAAAGGCAGCTACAGAGAACTAGGGAAACAGGGACAGAGTTAGGAGACACTGTGTAGCTTGAGGATGGGAAAAGTAGGCTTCTCAACACATTTATCTTCCTGTCCTTGGACAGGCCATGAGCAATGCCCACTGCTGAGGCAGGCTGCCATGCAGGTCAGGCTGCCAGCTGAAATCACCAGGACTGAGGCTGGGAGGACTGCAGGCTGCTGCAGCCTGAGCAGTGCCTGGTGCAGGCTGATGGAACACTCCAAAGGACCGTGTGTGAGATTGATAATGGCTCACCTCGAGTGCTCCAAGCTCAGACCTGGCTGCTGGGTGCAGGAGGCAGATGTTTGGCTGGGGCTGTGCTGTGGGACAGGATGGTGATGAACAGCCTGACATCAAAGGGGCAGTGCTGGATTCAGACAGGGCTCATTGCAGACACAGATACAGTAGCATATTATGTGGGGGTTGAGCAATTTGTTGGAGATTCAGAGCTCGAGTTCTGACATTGAGATATCAATCACATGAGATTAGTATTGAGAGGTGTTTGCTTTCTGCCTGCAGATAAACATCTCCCCTGAACGAGCTGAGAGATTTGCATGTAAACCTGCTCTGCACTTAAATGTGAGTCACACAGGTTTTTCTTTCCTGTTCTGCTGTGAAAAGTATATTTAAAATATACTTGTATATACTTTATAAAAAGTTTATTTGTGTTTCTTTGTATATGCCTRTGGACATAAAGTTAAATCTCAGCTTGAGTACATAGGAAACTACAGTGGTCTTCCTTGTGCAAAACACACTGAGAAATTTTTTCCTCAAGTCTACTGTTTGTTTAATTATTCTATCCCTGGGATGGGCCATTTTAAATCTCAGTTGCTCTTCTGAGGCTGGGATGTACTCAGACATCCATGTAAAGGAAAACCAGATGTGTAGTCCTTCTGTCCATGTGAGATTGTGGCATCAGTGAGCTGGAAATGTGGTAGGATGAAACTTTTTCCTTTTGTTCAGAACTATTTCTGCTTAGAGTTGAGAAGGTCTTCTTTTTCCATTCTAGGTTACTRCAATTCTTGAATTTTCTCTTTAAAYAATTGATTCAGCATTTTATATTTTTATTTTCTGTTTTATCTGTGTGCACAATAGAGTATTGGAAGCACAAGGCTTCCTCTTAATGCACTCAGCTGTAGAAAACAAACCATTACTAGATTTGCTATTAAGAACACTGACATCCATAGTGAAGAGAGATAATAAAAATAAGTTATTCTAAACTGTAAAAGGTATGGTAGAATTCATTGACATAAAACCTARTAATTGGCATTGTTCTATAATGGCAATTAAAARGCACCATAAAGAAWAAGGTCTGATCCAAAGGCTGGCTGGATGAGAAAAWCAAATGTCCTGCAAAGRAAACATACAACATCCATGRAAAGAAGATAATATTCCATKCTTTGATCTRCAGTCCTGGAGAACACACAGCATAAGCAGAGCTTTCTGAAAGCTTCAGTAATTTGAAACYACACCATGGAGGAGCCCAGGTGAGTGAGAAAATCCACATATGGGTCTCAGATAGTAGACTGAAAGGTGAATTTGCCCTCTCCCACCTAGTTCAGTAAGTTGGATTATGAAAGCCAAGATCATAGGAAATTGTGTGGTTTATTTGATACAAAGATTTCTGTACCTCCTCCTCATCTTCCTCATGGTCTGGCTGTTCCCAACTGTTCTCTCACACACTTTATGACCAGGAGGTTTTTTCAGTTCCCCAAATTCTCTGCCATCTTCTGAGGACTTTGAACTGCACCCTTCTGGGCACTGTCAAAGACTCCAAAGTCCTCTTTGTGGGTGCATGTATCTTGTTAATTCTGGCCTGTTTCAATAATTCACACAGAACCTTTATCTCCTMTTGTGCCCAAGACATGCTGAATGGATATAATTTTTCTGCAGCCTCCAATTCCACCCACCCTCTCATCTCTGTAAGACCCTAAGGATTTTTTACTTAATTCTCTTTTCATGTATCATGATTATTATGCCTTCATACCATTAATTACTGCTGTACATCTTTATTGAACGTTGTCATCTGAAAAGGAAATGCAGAAAGCCATTGTGGGCCTGCTCACAAATACACCTAGTTAAAAGTAATCTTTCCATTTGATTTTCAGTGGATTTAGAATGACAGGTGAGCTTTTTCCTTCAAAATAACTTCACCAGTAAGAAAATCCAGCTAGGATCCCTGGGAAAGTGATGATGTTATTTTCTGGATCGGTCTTGAAGTTCTTTGTTCCAGTAAATCCCTGGAGGCTGGATAACTAAAGGAGCTTTGGATTAGCTGTCTGAAACTAATGGCATTAAATCAATTGCTACAAGAATATATTTAGGCTGAGCATTAATAGCATGGGAGGCTGGATGACACAATGATGGAGCACTGGCCTGGGATTTGGGAGGTCTGGACTCTGTTCTTGGCTCAGCCCATAACGTGCTGGGCGACCTCTGCAAAGTCACTCTGCTCACTTCTGCCTTATTAAAAAGTTTCACATGGAAAGTGCTTTGAAACTCTTCTGATGGCAAGTGWGATGCCAGTGCCATATATTTCGTGACCACCTAAGTGGAATCTGTTAAATGCCAAGCAGAATGAAGGTGGGGAGTGCCTGTGGTTAAAGAGAGCCTTTCATGGACACTGCTCAAGCCTCCTGTCAAATCTGTGTTTCTGAATCAATCTTGYAGGAGAAGTGGAAGGAGCAGGAAAATGCCCAAACAGCCCTTTATACTTATATATATTTATATATAAGAGACTGGTTTGATAATGATATATTGTACAACATCAGATGCAATGAGAAGGATGTATCGAGTGGGATTCTGCAGGAGTTGTTCTGGTTATTGCAGCACTCAGCCTTTTTATTAGGGCATGGAATATGACACTGCAGGAAAGAACAGAGAGATTATCAATGATGGGAAGTGCTGGGATACTGTTTTAGACAGCAATTTTCCTGATAGGTACCAACTGAGAAAGCCAGCACGCTTCATACCACTTTTTTTCTTCATATAAATCAGAGTTCATCTCTCAGTAGGAGGATCAGCTGCACATAACAGCAGCAGAGAAGCAGGATTTGGAGCTTCAGCAGGAGAAGAAATCATCACAGGGAGCTAAGCAACTTTCAGCTTCTGAAATTGGGTGGACTTGGTCTGTCTTTACTGGGAGCTGTGAATGAGGTGAGTCTAATAGAGGCATCAGAGATTATCTTTGAGAAAGTAGGAAGGATTTGTGGAGTCCTAGATCCTGGAAAAAGAGTAAATGCAGTCCTTATCTTTAAAAAGAGGGGAAAGGAAGATCAGAGGAGTTACAGATCAGCCAGCCTTCCCAGAAATAAATACTGAAGAAACAAATAATTTGTAAGGGAAAAATCCAAACATAGCATGAAACAAAATGAACCCAAGGAAGTGTGAAGYAACAAAGRTCTGCCAAAAGCAAATTATCCAAGWTTCAAACCTGCTTTTTAWWTWTTTATTTTATTCTATGAAAGAACAGAGAGCTATAGCAGAATTGGCCAGCATGGTATACTTTGAGCTTTGTAAGCATAACATGGCAGCTTCCAAAATTGGGGAAAGTGTGTCTGTAATTAAACCGCCCTAAAGGTTGATACAGGGCTGTCTGGAAAGCCTCCTTCACAGAGAGGTTATTAATGACTCACTGCCAAACTCTCAAGCAGACTTTTTACAAGCACCTGTGTACTCTGGGTGCAGCAGAAACTTCTTAATCAATAACCTGGATGATGAAGCAAAGGTTATCCTTAGTAAATATGCAGACCATACCATCCTAGGCAGATTCAGGCATGTCAGGAAAATCAGAAAATTCTTTCCTTTAACTTTATAATTTAGAGGAATGGTCTGAAATAYAGGGTGGAGTTGAATTAAGGACTGGTTCCAATGTGGAATATTCTGTAAGAAGGAACAAGCCCTGCAGGGTAAGGGAAGGTGCTCTGGTGAAATCTGGTGTCCATGTCCAACACTAGGCTTCACTGAAGATAATACTGCAGACCTGAGTGGAATTGCAAGTGCAAGGCAATGAGAATGCCCACTAGTGAAGATTTAATGAACTGCTGTTATTTCATCTAAAGAAGGGAAAAAAGACAGAGGTGCCACAGGATAATTGCCTTTAAACTGAGAAGAGACTGCTGCAAAGGCAGGGAGCAATTTTTCTCCGTGCCCAAGTGAATGAGACATGGAGTAATAAGCTGAACCTGAAGCCACTGATTTAGATGAGACATCAGGAAAAAGTTTCCARCAGCACGGGTAGTTCAGGGTGAGAACAGAGCCTGTGCTCTCCACAGACAATTTCTGTAATAGGAAATTTTTGAGGGCAGGTTAACCCAATGTCTGAGTGACCTCTGTMCAGCTGGCTCAGCCCCAAAGCAGCTGCACTATCCACCATCCTACTTCTCCTTGTTAAGGGCAGAGCACAAGGTGGAATGSCCACCTGGGATGTGGCATTTTGGGCTTTCCTTGCAGTAATTGTATTTTTTTTCCCATGTTCTGCCTTCTGCTTCTCTTGCTCTCAGTGTAATTCATGTACAGCTAGTCCAGGATAGTTTCATTAGAAGGGGGATGTAAATAAAAGGGGTGAGAAAAATATATTAATGTTTGTAAAGCACCTTATGAGCCCAAGTGAAAGGCAGTATATAAGCACAAGCATTATTATGGGAAATCAATGAATAAGGTAATAAACCAAATTGAATAAAAAAAGAAARAAAAAAACCMAAAAGTGCTATACTCTGCACATAAACCCCATAAAATATGTATTAACCTTAAATAATAACAGCCCATTTTCAGGAGTTGCTGGTTTTGGTTGGTTTTTTTTTTTGTTTTAACTAATTAAGTCCTTTTCATTTACCAAAGTTCAAACAATTAATCACAGGCCTATGTAATCAAAAGTGGAATTTATTTTCTTATTACCCATTCACACTGCAATCCCAGCRTTTGAGATGATTACACACTATATATAAACACACAGCTACCATGTAATCATTGAAAGTGCTGTGAGCAGTGCACAGGTAGCTCCAAACCAGGGCTGTGTGTGCAGCACTAACAGCATCCCAGGGCATGTCACATCGTGAGGAAGACTAATCTGTTCCTGAAATGAGCTTGACCTGTTCATTAGGGAGATGAAGAAAGCTGATTGCAGCCAACTGTTTTCTTTTACACCAAGATTTGGGGTTTTTTTCCCCTCGAAGAAAAAGTCATGTTTTAAAGAAGAGTGTGGTTTTTGAGGCAGCTGCAACCAGTCACACTTGAATCCTGTGGCACTATTTTTGTTGGATTTACTTCATCATTTTTAAACTACTTGTTCAAATTCATAGCAAATAAATAGGGATTTCTTATTTGTGCAAGTTTCTCTGGTACACACCCAGCACTCTCTGGATACTTAAAGAAGCAATGAAGATGCATAAGAGCTAAACTAAATAATTTTTTTTTAGTTGGAGTAAGTACTAATGAATAATTCAGGCAGCAGGGTTTGGAGGGAAATGTTGAGGATCATAGCTTATTAGGAGGAAATGCATTAATCAGAAAGAAGGCAGCCCAATGGTCAACATTTACTTGTTCATTAATGTTTGCAGGAGATGTGAAAACACATCATACTGCAAATAAAAATGTGAACAGCCTGTTCTCTCCCTTTCACAGCCAGATTATTCAAATTTTCATTTTGTCTAAAGCTAATCCCCAACTGTAGCTGGAAACAGCTCCAGATGCAGCAGCAGCTTAAGGAGGACATTGAGGTAGTTTATGAAATGAATTAATGAGAGTGAATGGTGTATTCCACATTTGCAAGTCCTTTCATGCAAGGCTCTGGGAGCAATTAATAAACATTGCTGCACTGCTGCAACAGAAGAAAGAGTTGCTGCAAAGGAATTCTCAGTGGAAAGCCCTACTGACTTACACAGGGTGTAGTGACTGGGCATCCAGCAACCAAGTCACCTCAGAAAAGGGAGCTTCAACACCTGAATTTTGACAAATTTTAAGTATCTAGATGCTTTCAATGCCTCCCAATTTCCTTTAATGARGAAGACAGAAGCACAGAGTCAGTTCTGTTCTCTCACCCAGCTGGGAGCTGTTGGCACCAGCAAAGCTCAAACCCGTGATGTGCTGAATGCCTTCACCAAATAATCAGTAGGAAATGGAAAAAATCAGGAGAAAATGGAAATACTGGGTACCTGCAGCATCTGGCAGGATTTATAGGGTCAGAATTAGGCCCAGAAATAAGACATAAAGACAGTCATGCAATTAAGACAGAGAATCAAGGCTGTACCATGCTTTTACCACAAAACACCCTTCCTGCAGTCACAGATTATTAAAAACCAGGGTAGGACTTGGAGGAAAACAGCAAGCCAAGTAGCTTTTAAGGATAAGTGAAGTAACCAAATGTAACATTTGGATTCTATAGGCTTTTTCAAACATTCCTTGGACGCTTGACCATGTGAAAAGCCAAAGAGATTGAAGCAAAAGTAACAGTTACTCTAAAGAGATAATACTATTTGCAACAGCATTGTAAAAAGGAAGTGAAAAAAAAGGAGAAAAAGCCAGGATTATTTGCTCTGGTTTCTAACCCTAATTCCAAGATAAATAAATTACAAGACATCAGAGAAATTGCATTATTTTGGTGCAGAGTCTTGGACAAACTATATTACTTTCTTTGTTTTCTCACTTCTCAGATACTTCTGGAGGGCTTGAGAACTGTTCCAACTGTCATGAGGCTGGTACAGCTGAGGTGAGTTGCATGTGTTCATACCAAGGGAAGTTTAAAGATTTTCTTTTAAATGAAGATTCATCCATAAGCTCCAGTGGCTGTGCCCCCAGAGGACGCCAGGGAAGGGAGCCTGGAAAAGAAGAGGGGACTGCTGATCTTTGGTGAAGGGAAAATGTTGCACATAGGTAAAGCTTTATAAAAGCAGGGCCTTGTTACCCTTGCAAAATCATGGCTCAGGCCTGCTGCTTTGGCTAAATAAGTAGAAAAGGACTATGGGAAAGTGATGAGCTGAATTAGAGCACAGAGATGTACCTGGCACATAACACAGAGGATGGGAAGGTTTATGATCTTAGATCTGAGTGGCCATTTCATCCCAAGTCATACAGCAACAACTCTGAGAGCTCTCCCCTGAGGGTGGGTTTCTTCAAGAAATATATCACCTCAGGGAAGAAAAGGGGAATTGTGTCCTGAATGAGGCAGAATGACAATTCAMGGGGCTGCATCTTGAGACTGTACAGAACTTGGACTGGGTCACCACTTTCTGGGTAAAATTTCTACAAAGTATCAGAGTCTCTAAAGGATTGCAGTAAATTGTGGGAGCAGTTGAGTTCTCAGCTGATTGAAACAGGAAGAGGGGTCCGCAGTCTGAGTAATCTTCCAAGTGCCTGGGTTACTTMAAGTGAAATTTAGTAAGACTTCTTGGCAGTGTTTGGTGTTGGGCACTGATGCAGAGTCCAGCTTACAAGAACTGATGGTTTAATCATTTCAAATAGTTCACTGGGATGCCATTTGGCTGGTCCAGCAGAGCTTGGCTCAGGCCTTTGCARYGTTACATCGTGTTCGTACCAGTTCYTGTTCCTTGGCACTCAGCTGTRCTTTGTGCCCTCCATCCAGTAAAGGATAAATAGTTTAGAATATTTTAATCCTAAAAAATAGGAGATTGTCAAGATTAAATGGRAATGAATCAGCCTYACCTTCTGGAAGCTTGAAARTTGCTGACCACTGCCCCAAATGGGRTAGTCTCTTCCAGAGAGTAWCTGGTTGTCAGATGTTTTCATGTCYAGGCAGACAAGATTTGGGCTGTCATTTGTTTCCTGTAGGTAAAGCAGAGGTGACCCATGCACTGCTCAGGAAGAAAAGTGGGGCAAGGGCTTTGGGATTTTAGTGTGTCCTGATTTGTCTGGTTATGAGTCTGAATAGCTGCTGACAGAGGTGTTGGTGCATTTCTTTATTACCCTTTAAGTCTATGAGTGGGCATAAAATCATCTCCATCTGGCTCTGTTTTTGCTGACAGGTAAAAGAATTGGAATCAAATGCCTTAGCTAAGACCTCTTCTGGACTTGATTTATGCAGAAAACACAACCAAAATTGATTGAATACGACAGGATTAATTTATTTGCCTCATGTTAGAACCTAATCCAAGACCCTCAATTATCTTTCAATCAGTGTCAGTGAAAAATGGGGAAATACACTGTGATTTCTTAAACTAAGATGTTATTTGCCTGCATGTTCATTTAGACTCAAGTTCCAAAATCCCCCAGGAATCYGTGCTTAATATCTCTAAGTCAAGTACACCATCATCTCTCAAAGGAAAGACAGTTTTACAGTTAAATCAGAAAAGCTGTTAGGAAGTACCAACATTCCCCATCAGTACGTTTTGTCTTTAATTTAATGGTGTAAAAGGTGTTCTAATTTGATAATATTTGAACCAGATTCACAGCGAATCATTGTCCTACAGCACAGTCTTTTTTATTTTTTTAAACTCTAATAATTCCCAGTTACTTTGTCATGCTGACACAGCTCCATCTATCCCGAATTTAGCTCAGATATTCAGTCAGGGCTCCACGTTTGGGTGTGATGCTCTCGCTGCTCTCCTGTGGCACCACATGCTGGTGATGTTTTCTCATTAAAGGCAGTGCAGAGAGCAGATGGGCCAGGCTCTCTCCTGCTGCAGGGCAGAGCTGAACAGAGAAATACCATCCCACTGATTTATTAAAATATGGATATTGATCTAGTATCGATATCCAACTTATGATGGACAAAAACTCTCTAACAGTTTAAAGTTAGAAAGTGTATGTTTATTACGACGCCGGGTAGCGTGCGGGATAGTTCCCAAAAACACACCGCGCTTTACAGGTGATTCCAAAAGCCTTTTATCTATACAGCTATTGAATACTCAAAATAAAAATGCATATTCATAGCTTTGGCACATCCCATTCCCCGCTTCGTATGTTAATTAGTTCAAAAGCTATTAAGCATGAGTGGTTTGTTCCTTGAAATGGGTCAGTGGTCTTTTTCGTGGGGAGGGGTCTTAAAATGAGGAAGTAAATGAAGTCTTCCTCTTTCTGACCTTTCTACCTTTTCAATGCAATTATAACAAATGAACCCTTGGTAGGACTCCAGCTCCCCGTTTTCAAGGAGTTTCGGAGGAGGAGGCCCACAATTGTCTTATGTTCCTAAAGCTATTTATCAGTTTCTATATTCTTCATTATAAACCCAGCTAACCAAACATTGTGTTGACAAGCAATCAATTATTAGTTAACTACTAACTCTTAACTTCATCAAGGCCTATTCATTTATTCTAATACAGCTTGCCTTCTACCTAAAATCTTAGCTCCTCTAAAATCTCTGAATTTCTTAAAGTTTATGTTTCACCACGAGCTGCAGGGAACAGACAGCCTTCACCTGGCAGCTCATTCTGGAGGCTCTTCCCKACCAGTGTAACTGCAGAGCTGCGGCACTGCCTGGTGACACATGAAAGACGATAATTTACTGTAGTTCTTGGGGTTTTTTTCCCTGCTGAGACCCACCTGAAGGCAATATCCACCCTCTGTTCGTTCCCTTCCGTGCTGTTGCCAGTAGATGGTGGTAGCAGTCGCTCTATTGATGGCAGCGCCACACGGTGCTGACGTTTGGGAGAAAAAAAGCAGTGTTTTACGACTTAAGGCAGCAAGAATGACTTCTCTTTGGGAATCCGTGCTCTGTCAGATAATGCGAGTTAGGCCCTGCTGAAGAGCTGCCGCTCCCATTTCAGCTGAGGCCTCTGCAGCAGCGGCCCCGCTGAGGGGCTCGCCTCGTCAGCAGCCTTCGCACCCGAGTGTGAGGTGAGCAGAGGAGCTGCTGAAACAAAAGAGACTTGTTAAACACAGCGAGGGTCAGCCGCAGAAAGCTGTTAGATGTTCCAAAAACAAGGCTTCAGGATGCGGGGAAGAAGTGCCAAACTCTTATGAGGGGTGAGTGCTGCAAAGCAGGGGTTGGGATCCGGCGCTAGGCCGCTCCTGCTGCGCTGAGGGAAAAATGTGCTTAAATCAAAGTTACAGGGCAGCAGCCTGCCGATCATCGAGCTGCCTATTAATAGGTGGTACATTTGGGAAGCCTAAAATCTCYCCCATCAATTAATAAGCTCGAAACTGGCGGAGACAGGGCCATGCTGCGATGTGCCAGGAAGGCGCTCAGCCAAGTCTTAATGGTAAATWCTCCCTGGTTTTAAGGTTCAAACCCAAGCAAAGTGTCGGAGTTATCTCTTCTGAGATTAACCCCGGCAGYGTCAATTTTTCTTCTCACYGGCCCATGCTCGAAAGAAGGAATTGGAGAACGTCTGGGTTGTGGACTGCAGATGTTTATTTTACAAATCTTATCTCTAAGTTCTTTCTGTCCAGTGTGAAGTTCACAAGCAGCTGGAAAAATGGTTTCTCTCCYGCCCACGACAGTGTCTGGGCTTTTATATTCTAAACTACATTAACATTGTTTTTCTCTAAACACCAATAACTAAAACCCATGTCATGCAGTGAAATTTTACCTTTACCAATCCTAAAAACCCATCACCCTTTGCAAAGAGTAAGAGGAAAAGGAAGACAGAAACATGTGCTCTTATCACATTGATCTGCTTCCATCTTTGCCTCATTTATGTCTATGTAGCAAAATATAAAACCCCTTCTACTAACCCAGTGACATAACAAAAATCACACCAATCATACCCTTGTGATCTCCAAATCCTCAGACAGCCCTGGCAGTGCTTTTTCCACAGGCTGAGACCAAAAGCCATTACTGTTTCAGGCACAGGCCAAGGAGGATCTACCCCCCGCCCCCCGTCCTGACTCCTGCCCATCCAGGAGACCCAGAGAGATACTCTGGTTTGCCACAGCAAAGGATCCCAGGCTCACAGGTRCCCTTTCAGCAAAATCATGGAGCCACATCATTCCACTGGTGGTTATGTGGGTGGAAGAAGGCACATAGAACCTGCCTGGGGCACCAACAAGCACCCAACAGAGACAAGCTGCARGGATGAGGAGAGGGAAATAAGGATGTGACCAGCTAAGATGGACTTTCCTTCTAACAATGCAGTCTTATTTTTAAAAATATGTATTTAGCCCTTATCTGTGTCCCCTAGCCTGGTGTGCTGTTATTCTGGTGTACACCAAAGAAGTGTCAGGGCATATTCATTCCATAAATGTAATAAAGGAATTGGGCCCTTGGAGACCTTCAGAGCTTASCAGAAATGGTAAGAAAAATTCATATGGTCACTTCAGAGGTAAGTTTCAAAACTTATATTGAGAGGTAGGTAGGAAGCAAGTTTTCCTAGATTTCATTTTCATCATCTAAATCTGAATTAGCCATTTTCCTTTTCCTCTAAGATAACCACAGCTCTATTCTCCAACTAATCAGGGAATTTTCAACTACTCTATCCTCATAAAAACCTGCAAATGTAGTATGTGCAGTTTGCTGGCTTGATTTCTCAGCCTGCATAGCGTTGAGTTCTCAGGCATTCCTGGGATTACTGGCTGCTCAGCGTTACAGCAAGCTTCTCATTTAAGTTTCTGCAGTGTGAGTTCAAGGATTTGAGTTTTAGACACATATTTTTGCTTTGAAAATTGTGTTCAGCAACTGTATAGACTTAAAAAAAAAAAANTTTCTGCAGTGTGAGTTCAAGGATTTGAGTTTTAGACACATATTTTTGCTTTGAAAATTGTGTTCAGCAACTGTATAGACTTAAAAAAAATAAATATATATATATATATATCCTGGCAAGGGAGTTCTCCTCCTGAGTCTCAACCCTGGCAAGTTTTTAATTTCTCTTTCTTCCCTCCCCAGGGAAAAGATACACCTAAGATGCAAAGCCTATAAAGATCAGATGCATGATATGTATARTTAATGGTGTAGAACAAAGTGATAAACCCTTCCCTGAAAATACAGAATCTTTCCTTTTTAAGGTTGCTTCTTGCTTTCACCCTTCCAATTCCTCTAGGACTGTGTAACATTTAGATGAAATCAGATGCTTCAAGGCAAGAAAACAGTGCCAGTGTTGCCATTTTCATCTGAACAGGAACATTTTGGAGCCTGCAAAAAAAAAATCCCTGCTAGTCTGTGGCTCTCTTTTGGCCCTCATGTTCAATTTTCTGTATTCAAAACCTGCCTCTTGGGATGTGCTGACCTGCTGGTTCATRGAGTTGTTTTGAAAGGCAAAGGGAAGATTTTTTAAAATTATTATTATTATTATAATTATTCTGGAGAGCTAGAAAAAGATGCCATTTAGGGGTCAGATGGCACATAATCAGCTTGTCCAAATGTAGGCAAAGGTACCACTGGACCTTTTTTCTTGTTTGTCTTCCTGCTGTTCTTAGCAACTTCAAATAAAATTAGTGAAGGGAGAGGAAATTGATTGCACATAAAAAAAATTCTCAGAAAGAAACCTGAAGAATAATATCCATCAGAATAACAACTTGAAAATTATCACTCAAGGAGTCAAGGTACCTTGCTCCATATGAGAAACCTTAAACTTGAGGTGGTCTCTGTGTGTTTGATTATAGAACCCAGATGTTGTATGATGTCTGCCTTGCAGACAGCCCCAGGTGCARTGCTGAAGGTTCAAATGGAGGAGAAAGACACAAGTTAAGGCCCTGATAGATGAARAAATATGTAATCTATGGGTGGAAAACCAGTATGAAGTGCTTCCTGTAGCCTGTTAAAGCCTACTGAGCCTTTAATAGTGTGAGGCCTCACTGAAAGGCAGAATGGTTGAGGCTGAAGGTAGCTCTGGCAGTTGTCTCCTCCAAACATCTCCAGATGACTTCTGAGTATCTCCAAGGATGGAGACTSCACRGCAGTTGTGCTGGGGTGAAATGCTCTGAGCCACTCATACACTGAAGAAATACTTGCTCTTTGGTGACACAGGAGCTGTCTGAGGAGTACAGGCAGTACTGTGTGAGGGCATGGCCTGAGCAGAGCTCTCYGACACAGAAGTTCAGCTGTGCCTTTGGGCATTCAGATTTTGTTTGTAGTGCCTTCTAAAATGTGTCAGGTAGGAATTGTTTAGAGGAATAAAACAAAACAAAAAATCACAGCGATGTTCTTGGTCTCCTTCAGGCAACAGAACATCTTGACTCACCCCTCTGAGGGAAAACTGGAAAGTTTAAGAGCTTAATTTTCTACTGAGTAGTTTGAATTTTTGTTTTGGCCTGCTTATTACTATATGCTCTAAGTGTATGCCAAGTGCTCTGCATGTCTGAACATCTTGAGTAACCTTGGGAAAGAGGGGTCCTGCATGGAAGGGAGTTGTCATTTGAAATGTCTCTGTGTTTCAGCAGTGCTGGATATGATATGCAAGGCCAGTGATGATAGAGGCAATGCTACCACATGGGTGTCTGACCACAGGGCTCAAACTCCTGGAAGAGGCACCATCATCCCTTCTGTGAATTATGACTGGCAGAATTCTTCACTTTGGGAAAGATCTGAAGTGAGTCACCTAGAGCAGCTGCTGTTGGCATTGCTTCCATTTTCACATGACCTAATCACATGGAAAAGGTGGTGGTTGTGGTTAGGTAAAACTGGAAAACAGCTGCTCAACAGTGTTTGATGTTGTTTAGTATTTCTGAAGTTGTTTAGTGTCTCTGTTGGGTAGTAGATGTGCAAAATGGGGTATGAGAACCAAAGGAACCATTTCCTGCTACGTTGTGCTGGGACAATGGAGAAGTCAAGGAAAGTTCACTCTACCCCTAAAATCTTAGTTTGTGAGCTGTTCTTAAGAAATCCAGGCAGGTGTTGCTGACCTGCTGCATTTAATCTCAACATCTACTCTGTCATTAAAGCACTGATTTGTTTCTTCCTCTGTACTGAAAATGATTACACTGCTCCCATGAGAACTGCCATCCCTTCTGGAGAAGACTGTGTCTAGTCTTCTAAATCTTTCTAAGTGGGCATTAATGGCATTGTATGACTTCAGTGTAAAATAAACAGGAGTGCCTGAAACAAGCACCTGCTTTCACAGACTGTTATTAGAGYTGGGATATTGAGAGCCTGGATTTATTGTTTGGCTCAGAAGGTGTGTTTCACCTCTGTTTTCAGAGGCAAGTGTGCAACGTGGTTCTATTTCTGACAGAATGTGTGTTATTATTTTGTGGAGACTAAAGGCAGAGTGAGAGCTGGGAAAAGAAGTTTTTAATGGCTATAATTCAGGCATCTAAAAATAATATTCCAGGTTCCTTCTGTAGCCTATTGCTTGTGTCTTTTCTTTTTAGTTCTTTGTTGAAAGAGCTAATTTTCCTGTGTTTGATACAGTTAGTATTTCACTATCTGTACATGAAAAAG
>CADDXX010000572.1:156376-173494 GCA_902810485.1 Alauda arvensis
TAGACCACATTTATCCTATTCAAAACTGTAAGTACTTTAATATAGCAACTTGAGTAGACCACATTTATCCTATTCAAAACTGTAAGTACTTTAATTACAACACTGCCTTCCTCCTCAAATAATTTCAAAATGATGGAATTTCAGTCTCTCCTCAAATTGTACCTATTTTTGATCTGAGGCTCAGCTTATTACTATCTGCACCACTTCACAGGATGCTATTAGGCAAGCAGGTTGCAAGGACAGAACTCWGCAGAGAGATTTCAATTTCCTTACCCTTAGAAACAGGGCTCCAGGTACCAGGGTGACCTATTCCTCCTCGTTCTTTCAAGATTTTAAAGTCTTTTATCAGTACTTAGTCTTTATTAGTACTTAGTCTTTATTCTGGRCACCAGTGTAGCAGACAAGCAAAGTCATTTTAAACTCTTTTCATGCAGGACTTGTCTCCCCTCTGTGCTGCCTGTGGTTTGTTCCACACATTCATTTGTGTCTCTAATTGTACAATGTGCAAAACAACACTTTTTCCACTGAAATACAATAAAATTCTTGGCTTGGTTCTTTAAATTTGCATTTTGAAATGATGTGGGTTTTTTTGGTTCAGTGCATGAACTAACCTCGTGGTACTGAGCACAAAATATCAAGCAGAGTGGTAAAGAAGGTTGCTCTGAAGTTACAATTCATGCCTGGTACACACGGATTGGCATCAAATCCTGATACAACAAATGAAAAGTTGGTGGCTGGACACTTTTCTAGTGACTTTTTGAGCCAATAATTCCATGTACTGTGGGCATGCATGGGTTTCCTAATGTGTGAGGATCTGGCTTGGTTCCCTGTCCTGTATTTTTAGTTGAAAATGAAATTAGAGCTCCAACAAAAGAGCAGGAGAAAGTGTTTTTGAATACAGAAAATACAGTTTCTGTAGGAAGTCCTTATGGGACTATTTATTTATGTATAGTTAAGGTTTGCAGGCACTATGTGTTATAGGGTGATTGCCTGTAGGGGAAAAAATGTATTTATACATAATGAAGTGCAGAGTTCCTACAAACASATGTGCTGGAACCTAAACCAGGAGAGAATAGTTCTGTACACTATTCTCAGCAGTGTGCTGGGAATTTGTAGGGTTTCCTAAAAGATACTTGGGCCTCTCCAAGAGGTACAGGATTAGATTTTTGATGTAAAACTTCACTGGCTGTGCCAAAACCCAGGATGTATCATTACAAATGCATCTTCAGTCAACTCCTTTTTAAAAAGCCACATAATTTTATATTTAATTACTTTCAACTTATTTTCAGTATAAATAATCATCTAGAAAGCATTGTTTCCTTTAATATCACCTTTGTTTTGTCAGCTTCCTCTCTCACRCAAACAACTAAGCCAGCATCATGGGAACAGGAGTAAACAAAYAAAATCAAAAAGTTCTCCTTTCTTGTGAGCACTAATTAGTTATGTGCAATACCTTCAGCAGGCATTTGGTAGAAGCAAAGTAAATTATCATTGATTTATATTAATTTAATAATGATTTATCATTATTATTTTAATAAACAATTTTATTTATTTATTTTTCAGACTGATTTTTTTTTTTTATTTAAGACAAGTGAATTTCAAAAAGTGTTTTACTTCTGKTTTTTTTGCCCAGTAGTGATTTAAGAAAACAAGCTTTGTTAGAAAATAAGTGACATGGCTGGGAATAAAAAAGATATCCTAATGTGCTGCCAAATGCATTATTCAGACCCACTCAGCCCATGGCTTCCCTTCCTGCCTGTCCAGTGAAGACACCTTTCCATCAGTGCCAGCAAAGAAGGCTTTGTGGTGTCAATATATCTCTACTTCGAAATGAGTGGAGACAAACTTTTCTTTCTCCCCTAAACTTAATTTTTGTCCTGCTTTTATGTGTCCCTGTCAAGACAGAATTAGAGCAGAACAATCACAAATACACCCACAACTGCCTGTAGCTCTCCAGCTCCCTCTCAGAACACCAGCACAGGACATCAGGAGGACAAAATGAAATATTTTTGTTTCATATCCCACTAGAACATAATGAAAATACAATTTCTGATTGAGGTTATTTAGCCATATTTTATGTTTGAGTATGCCCCTATTCCCATGATCTCTTTCCCCAAAATGATGGAAAACACAGAACCATTAATTTTGTGAGCCTTTTTTTTTACATTAGAATCACAGAATAATTTAGGAATTTAAGGAACCTTTAAAGATCACCTAGTTCCAAACCCCCTGCCACGGGGAGGGAAATGTTCCTTACATTATTAGGGCCAGCCAAAAATCACACACAGCTACAGACAGGATTAAGATTTAATAACAAGCCAAAGAATTTATCACAGATTTATAAGCAGCTGCAAAAACACTAGCCTAGAAATTTGGGGAAAAGTTTTYTCTTTCACTGTTGCTACATAGAAATAATCTTAACATTTTCAACAGCTATTTCCTTTATCAATGCTATATTCTATATACACTTAAAGCTTTATCTAGAATATAAAGCTGAAGGGATTTCCCCCCTCCTACTTCCCAGCACAGGAAAAAGAAAGTAGAAAATAGGATGAAAAAAATTTCCAAATATTCAAACTGCACTAAGCTTCAAATCCAGCTTCCACAGGTGTTTAGTATCAGTCACCAGAAGCTATCAGAAGTCCTTATGTGTGAAAGTAAGATAAGGAATTGTTCTGTTTCTCCTGTAATGCTTTAAGTTTGCAAGGAGGAAGAGTTTTTAATCCTGCAACACAAGATTTGTATCAATAACTCTGGATAACTCTTTCCTTTCAGATTCTGACTGCGTGGAGCTGTTGCTGTTACAAGCACACATGAAAAACTGGTAGGATAATCCAGATTTAGTTAACATTCTGTAAAACTGATAGCAGGATGAATTCCATCCTTTCTCTGGAGTGCACAGTTGTGCTTTCAGTTATTCCTGATGAGGTGATTTGTTAGAAGCTCTCACAAACATCTCCTCTTTGCTGGCAGAGCCGGGTACACTGGGTGTGACTGGAATTTGTAGGAGCCTTTCCCACACACCAGTGTGGGCTCAGCCCTCTGCTGCAGTCAGAGTATCCCTGCCTGGGGAAAAAAAGTGCCAACAGCCCTGTGTTTCCATGGATTTTATTACTTTCCTACCCTTTAAAATTATTTTTAATTTATTTTTGGCACCTGCTTAGAACAGGCTTTTTCCTTAGAAAATACCTGCCTGTTCCATAGATGTTCTTGCACAGCCATCTCTGCTGCACTGGAGTGGGTAGGAAACTGTTCCTAAGTTCAGTGAAAAGCTGCTTTAAAACCAATTGTGATTCACCAGTACTGTAAACATCTATTTTGATCAGTTAAGTACAAAAACATGGCTGCTTTTACTAAAAGCAGCGTCTGGGATGATTTTGTTTTGGTTGTTCAGCACTGTTGGTGTTGAAAATAGGTGTGTCAGCATTTGAAAGATGGTCCTCAGGCACTYAGATTTCTTTAATAGCAAGCAAAATTCTCATTAACAGGCAATTTAAAAAAGCAATACCATTCATTTTTTGGGCTATTAAGCATACAGAGTGTTTGTATTTCCAGCAAAGAATGAATTAATGGAAAATAAAGATCTGTCATGCACTAGTGCTGCAGCATTGCAACATAATGTATGTGAGGCTGGTTACAAGTCAGCCTTTTCAACAGGATTATACATGATCAAAGCTTCTCAAGTGAGAACTGTGTAGCTTAAATGATTGAAAACAATTCTAATGTTTGTCTTCTCTGTTTCAAATCTAAGTTTTTTTTCTTGTTMAACTACACCAGTGGGTCTCTCTATCTCCCTAATTGCAGGCAGATGTGTTCAGTGTCACATCCCTTCAGCACAGACAGCTCAGGTGTTTTGCCTCAGGTGCACATTGCTGGTAGGACTGACTGTGTCAGCCTGAAAATACCTGCCTGTTTTGATGTCTAAATAACAGAGCAGGGCCAGGGGCATGGCAAGGCAAAGTGTTGTTCTCTGGAGGAAAGTCCCAGCAGGTAGGGACAGTGTGTCCAGCAAGGAGGGATGAACTCATTGACAGGGACCTGACTTTGCACCCTCACCTTCAGCAAACCCTGACTCCTCAGAATGGCAATTCACCCTGGGAGGCCTGGTGCCTGAAGCAGTTATCCATCACACATCTCAAACCATCAAACACCTCCCACAGRGCTCTTTCAGGTGTTAGGTTAGTGATTTTAAATAAATGAATTGTCTTCTGAATTTTTTATGTGCATGGACATAGTACTAGAGTCTGACAAAATTCTGTGCTTTTGGAAAAAAGCTATTAATGAGATAATACTGAAGCTCTTATTTGTTAACTATTGATAATTATCCACAAAAGACCCATGTAACCAAGCACAGATGTTTTTGGTTTTGACATAAAGCTCATGAAAACAGCTACACTGTTGTAGGACCTAGTGTAAATTTGCTATCAACTGTAGCAATGATTTGTGATTGGAGTTCTTGTTCTGAACAAACCCAAATGGTTGCATGAGCCTCAGAAAATGGCCATTTCTGTGGCTRCTGTCACAATCACACTGATCCATTTTTTCAACAAAAACCATTTTCTGCCCATGAAGCAGGAATTACAGTCTGTTATTACAGACCAAGGTGCTGTGACAAGCTGTCCCTGCCTGGCACTTGCCCTTCCAAGGRACCACTGCTGGTAGGAAGGTCCCTGCCCCACTGCACCCCACGGGCAGAGCCTGGCACAGAGAATGAAGGTGGTGTCAGTGTTGTGCCCTTCCTCAATGTCACTGATGTCACACACGTGCTCTCACACAGCTGGCAGATGTGGCTGGGCAAAGGCATAGAGTCCAACCCTGCAGGAAGGCTGCTTGCAAGTGGTATTAATAGAAAGAACCACACACAGCAGCAATTTAAGGAGCTTCACTTCCTCGAGGACACAATATTGTGGTCAGGAAGAAATYCAAAAGTTAAATACATGGCATTGTTAGAGATGTGAAAAAACAGTGTCTTGTTCTTTCTTCCCCCTCCTTCCCCCTTCCAGTTTCACCCACTGTTTTGATGGAGGCAAGGACAAAGTATATTGCTCACAATATCCATAGATGGATTTGTCTGCTTTTTTTAAAATTAAATTGCCTCTACAGAAAAATGTTTCTTGTTAGTGGCCCCCAAGGCTTCCTCAAAAGCAATTTATGCCATGCCCAGAATTAAAGAAGAAAAGGACTATTCTGTTTAAGCCTTGTTATCCATTATCCCAAAAATCTATCACTACCAGAGTGCTTCATCTGCCTTTTAAACTTAGGGAGTAAGGAGACAAATTCTCCAAATTAACACTTCAAAGGAGTTAGTTTATGTCAAAYGACACACAATTTGCACAGCACTTAACCCATGCATTTTCCCGACTTCTGGAGCTCTTTCCTTGGAACTCATCGTGGAAAATGTTGAAGTAGCAACTTCTGACATTGACATGCTGCAAAATACCTCCGAAGCACACGGGAAGTTTGAGAAGCTTCCAGCTGCTTGGTATATTTGTTAGAAACTGTAGGGTTTGTCGTGTTCTCCTGTTTTTGCAGTGAGAATGCCCTCGAGGCAGTTTGCTGAGAGCACACGAAACCCTTCCCTCTGCAGCCAGCTTGMCACTGGGTTTAATGGAACCAAAATTCCAGGCTTGCTCGGTGTTGCCAGGCACAGCTTGGACAGCCAAAAGTGTGAAAAGCAACCAGTCAACAAACTTCCAGTGTAAGAAAAATGAGATAATCAAACAGAGAAATTAATGCCACAATTRAAAAAACAAACCAAACCCCCATATGTAATTTTGTGTTGCTGTTGTTGCAGCAGCACTGCAGAATTTATAGCTAATCAAGCCACAAACCCCAAGGTAACATTAATCAGCTTGCCAGCCCTTGCAATATACACYTGCTTCTAAAGAACTGCATTTAAATTTGCCCTCATTTCTTTTTCTGAGCAGCCCCAAGATCCTGATTATCCTGTTCAGTGAATGTCAGTTTGTTTCAGTTCTGCCAGCTTGCCATTGAGCCACCCTTCTTCAGTTTCTTGTTACTTGTAGATGAGTGCTGGTATCACTTCTTTTGACTTCTTTAAAAAAATGTGTTGTTGAACTAATGAAACTCGTTTGGCTCGTTCCTACTTAAAATTAGGAACAGCTGTAAAATAATGATAGGTTAGAAATTAGTAATGTYRARCAKYATCCCAGTTCTGTACTTTAATTTGCCAGTTCTGTTGTTCTCTGTRTTCTGGCTCCACAGTTTGAAGGAAGATCTGTGAGAAGTCCAGTCAGACTTAGTGTAGTTTTGTTGTGCTAATGAYCTTCCTCTGAAGCAAACAACAGAAAAATATAGTCTGGGTTATGCTTATGATTGACTCACCATGGGAATTTGGTCCTGCTGCTGCTGTTAGCAAATCACACTGGAACCAACCTTAATTTCATTAAAAACTGCTCCTGCTTTTACACAAATTTGGGAAAAAAAAAACCAAAACCCAAACCCTCAGGATCCATAAACTAACCACACATTTGTTTTTGTGTTTTTTTATCCTCTATTTTAGGATGGCTAGATACTGAATTTAGAAGGAAAAGGATTTTTTAGACGTGTATCATCTTCTAGCAGCTCTGTCATTCATGCAGGATGCCCATGGACTCTGGAGAAACCTCTCAGTTTTAGCTTAGGCCACTTTCTCCTCCAAAAAAACATTATCATCCCATCACCTAACACTGAGTACTGATACCCTGCCTCCTATTTTCCAGGCTCACCTTTGATTACTTGTTTGGGTGTCCTTGTGCTACAGCACCTTTCAGACTGGCCAGCAGCATTCTAGGGCAGAAAAATAAGGAGCAGGGAAAACACTTGGTACTTTCTYAGGTCTAAGACATTCACTAGCAAGGACATTTAAAGAGCATTGAGCWGTGTATTCCAGCATTTCTTTCTAGTGCCTTCTAGAGCTGCTCTTCAATGTTCCCATCCACAAGCCACTCATCAGCATAACCTGATTTTTATATTGGCCTCATATTTCCCAGAACTTATCAGAAGGCTSATGGCAAGAAAGGATGTTGCAAAAGTCACACAGCAAGCACTGTGCCAAATGGAAAAAAGCAGCACTGGAAACCTGTTCCCTTATGGATGTTTCAYTTGAGACTTGGTCACGATTATTTTAGGAGGGAAAAGATCACACACTAAATGCATTTAATTACTTGAATCTTTTCCTGCTTTGGACAGATTGTGACAGTCTTACATAAACACTGGCACCAAGTATGAGGGCAATCTGATTTTTGACCCACATCTGATTATTTTTGCACTTCCACTGGAAGATTTCCCCGTGTCAAGTTTCTAAACAGGGTAAATAAAAGCATCTGTTGTGGAAGCAGGATTTTTAAATTACATGCCCTGTTAAGCACTGTTTTGCACACTGAACTATTCATGTCTAAAGGAACAACCTTGTACCTTTATATAAGGAGTTCTGTTCTCCTGATTTACACATTTCTGGGCCAGATATCAAATGTCTAAATTAACCTTTAGTCTTACATTCCATTCTACCAGACATATTTCAATCCTCTCCCTTTCCACCGACCCCTTATGTTTCTTTCTGCTTCCTACTTTCTCTTAAGCTCTATTACAAATATAACTGCAATAAATGTTTTACAAAAGTAGGCAGTGAAACTAATACCTTAAAAAATAAAGATCTTATACACATCTGGTAAAATAATTAAAAATATCTTATGAAAAAGATCTTGTAAGCCTCTGATCCAATGTGAACAGAGATGAGTGAGAAGTACTTAATGTAAGTAAGGGGGGATTTCCATGGTAAGAATACACGTGGTTTCCCCCAGACCTTTCAGTAAGTGTTTAAGAGAAACAATTGTCCTCATAGATAAGTGCATTTGAAGACTCCACTTGTTTAGCTAAATTGCTGTTGAATCAGCAAGAGGTTAAATTGCTGTTCCAGGACTGTTCTGCTCTCTGCACTCCCCTCGGTCACTGAAAGAAGTAGCTCTCATTAGCAAAGAGGGGAGTGAACAGAAATTCCTGCTGCAAACTAGCACATGGAAGGAACACTGTGTGCTGTTTCATTTAATCACTTTGGGGGCCCATATGGGTTACCTTAATAGGGCTTAATATTTGTCCTCTTTTTAGGCTTATAATAACAAATACACCAGGCTAGACACTGGCATCTGCTTAAAGAAAATTGGGGCACCATCTGGATTCATGCCAGCTGACATTCTGCTCAGTTGGCTCTAAGYCTTGGAAAAGTTCAAATATCTATAGATATAGATATATAAAGTTTTAAATTCTTCTGCATGGTTTATTATCTATTTATTTATTTATATGTTTATTTATATACCCTGTTAGTCTCCTGCAAGGCTTTAGGGCCCTTGGTGATTTTGGGATTATGAACTCTGCCAGGCCTGTGATTTGCAAACATGAGGTTAAACCCACGGAGCAGTAGCGTGGGTAACACTTATATATATATATATATATATATATATATATATATATATATATATATGCATACATTTAAATAATATATGTAATTTGCTGATGTAGAAGGCAGAGCTGGAGCTCACACTTCAAATCCTAATTTTCAGCAGTTTGCTGTGACTGAAGCATTTGCTTTGATGGCTTTAAAATATCAAGAATCTGTAGAGACGACCAAGCCACAGATAATTTTGTCTGTTTTTCAGTAAAGCACAGGCTTCCATGTTTACCCTGATACCTCTGCCTTAGAAATATCAAACACCCTAATTGAGGTTGGGCAGCCTAATTTATGTTCTGTTTTTAATAGTCACTATTGTCCTAACACACCTCTCCCAGCATTGCTTTGAAGATAAAGCTTTGACTACTCCACAGTTAATTTGAGCTTGTTTGACTGGTCAATTACCTTCGTTGTTAAAAATTGGTGCTTGCTATCTGCAGTTACTTTATTTAAACCTTCACTTTATGTCATATCTATTAATGAAAACACAGCTTTATGTGGAAAATTAGAAACTGGAAAAGCTGCAAGAAATAATGAAGAAATGGTCTGGAAGAGAACTGAGGTGAGATTTAGAAATTTCTGAATCTCAGAAATGGCAAGAACCAAATAATCACTTTTCCTCTGAACCAAGCAAGTTAAAACATTTCTTTTTTTTTTTTTTTAACCAGGTGAATTAAAAAAGCACAAATTGGTATCTTTAGAGTGGATTGGTTTATATTGTAGGTTCCCTCACTGACTCCTATTTTAACTTGAAGATCATTTCAGGATGAAATATGCATGTTTTTTACAGTCTAATCTTTCAAACTGATGATTTCAGAGAGGAMAGATTAAAAAGATCTTGATAAAGATCTTGATATCTTGATAAAAATTGCAACCACATGTTCTGATTTAATTAGCTATAAAGAAGTGGTTAAAATACAAACAGAAAAATGGCTAAATTATTTGCCTTGTTAATGCATTATTCCTTCTCATATTCTTTCTCTCTGTAACTTTGCTTTTGTTTTTAGCTAAAGGCTTAATCCTGCTACTTTAAAAATAGTAAATTACCCCCAAGAAGAAATGAGATCCTGAGGGAAGTATTTAAAAAGAAGAGAAAGGAGGATATTTATCCTTCTTGCCATTTGGCAACCAGCTCAAATATCTAAGTTAGAAGAATGTTTCCCCCCAGGTGATCAAATGACTGACAGAGAGAGGACATTGCAGCAGACAGGCCACAATGCTGAACTCAGTTCTTGCTATGAAGAGTCCTCTGAAGGTCTTATATCTGTTCCTCTAGACAGCATAAATAAGGTAGAGCTGTAAAGAATTGAAGTTTAGGTGATAATGGCAGCTCTGAAGAATATTGACAGGCTTCTGAACAAATAAACATCATCTGGTAGCAAACAGAACAGCAATTTGACATAGGAACATTTAATTCAGGACTGCTAAGTATTTATTATACTGTGTCTTGGCAAATAAATTAGTCCTAAGTAGATATCAATGAACCCAACCACTTCTGGGCACTTAATACTATTAAAAAAAAATCCACTGTAAATCTAGATAGTGAACATTTGATAACTGATTACCATGGTCTTAATTTTCTCTTTTTTTCCCTTCACATAAGTTTTGTACCAGGTTATATTGATAAATATTTTACCATGTACATGGGGGACTGAAGGCATCTCAAAAAAATCACTTCTCCGTTGAGCTGAGATGCTTTAGATTTATTTACATTTTGTATTTGTTTTCCCTTTTTTGCCTTCTTTCTAAGTCACTACTAAGTTTAGTGAGCTTTTCCAGGAAATATGAACTCCTGTCCTCTGGGTTGTTTTCAGGTAGCAGAGTTTACTGTAGCCTTGGAAACTGTCCAGTGGCCATCCAAAATGCAGATTTCTCTTCTTCCTTCTAATAAAATCTACAGCAAARGGGGCCAACTTTTCCATAGAGTGGCAGCTCTGTACTGGCTGTTAACTGRAGGATTTTGTTTGCAGATACAGCCCTTAGGGCTTAGACCTTGTATGTTTATATATACATAAAATTTAAAGTCTATAAAAAATATATATATATTATATATATTTAAAGGCTTTACATTTTTCCCCATTTCAACTTTTTATCCTATCTTTTCTCCTTTTTACCTTGTGACAGGTTGCAACCCCCTTCTGAACTTCTGCTTTGTGGCAAATGTGCTSCAAAACCATTGCAGTGACTCAGAAAGTGAAATGAATACACAATTTATTAAACTTTACAAGGATGGACTCAAAGGAAACCAGATTCATCCCCCTTGAAGCAGTTTTCTATATTCTAGGAATACAGGTATGATGCAAAATGGAATATTTGGAACTTACTAGGTTTAAGTGCTATAGGACAGCAATCAGCTCTTTGGTGTTTCTTTACATAGTCCTGAGCACAGAGGTCAAGATCTGAAGTTCCTGCATGAACCTGCATGACAATAACAATTTTCAGGGGAATGTCAAACAGTTTGCAGCACTGATTATACTCTCATCCTTGGAAACTGTGTGAAACAGCACACTGGCCTAAGCAGACATATTCTAGAGAGGGGACAGCTGTAAGAGGGTTTTAACCTCTCCCTTCTCCTCCTGTTTCCTTGTCATGGTGATGAGAACTTCCACCACCTTTGGAAAGCTCTGCCACTTGTCTCTTATTTCCAGCCAGTTACTCCTACTAACAGGAGCAGGAATAAAACTGGTACACAACTGGCATGTGATAGGATCCACTCCCATCATCTTGGGCATCAAGAATTACATCCTCCACGTTCATGTGGCCTCTTTATCCTTTTCCTGCAAGGCTGTGCCCATTTTGAAGGAATAATTTCATCTAATGCATTTTTCATCATCAATAGCAGGTTTTTTTATTGCAGCAGCAAATCCTTTCCAAGGAGAACTGTAGAAAAATACAACACACAGAGAGAGGGGAAACAAATCAGCAGCTCAATTACTGTTTCTGCTTAGTGCATATATGGAAAAATATTGGAAAAATTGGTTCCAATAACCTTGTGACCAGACAGGTTCCAAACACACATCTCATGTGCCAGGTTGCTGGACATTTACACCAGCAAATTAATCATCCCAGGAAACATTTAGTTCAGATTTGTGGAGATGTGTGATTTTCAGTTTAACTACAGGCCTTTCTCTTTGAATTTCCTACCATTTTAAAAACTGCACAAGAATAAGGCCTGTCTGTCACTTCACAAACTGTGTCAACTTACTTTAAGGCTTCCTGTCTCTCACCCTTCAGGCAAGACTTGGTTTTGCATAATTTACATATTTTTATAATTCAGAAACTTTCTGGATGATTTTAAATCATGACTTCAGCTCTTCTGTTGTAAAGGTAACTTTTTACCATGTRACAGAAACAAAAACAAGATCCCATCACTATAAATAGTTACCATGAACTCCTCTTGGARTATGAATTCCAGGAAACCAGTCACTTTAAAAAATAATAAATCCTAATGGCATGAAGAGTGAGGATACAGACAGGGCAGGGATGAAGACTTAGAAACAAAAAGTTCTACTGTGTTCTTTTTCTTATTAGAAATATTTCAGTTCCTATGAGGTATATTTAAAGGACTCCAAGCTCAAACACAGARAAATTCCGAATTTAGCATTAGCTATAAAGCTAGAAAAGCAAAATGTGTTGATTTAAAGAATACCTGGTGACATAACTTCTGGTGTTCACTTATCATATCTTTTTGTTACATGACTTTACATGATTTTAAATGTAATGCCTATTAAAAATGCAAGTATGTCATATATGAAACAAAAAACCTGTTCCATGTGAAAATTGTGTGATTTGTGGTTACATGTAACAGATCAATATGTACATTGTTCCTGTCCTCCCACTAGATGGATCTGATCCGTTCTGTTCTTTCTCCCATATGTATTCACATCTGCCACAGTGGGAGGTAACGGGTTTAGAAAGGGAGAACAGAACCTTGGACTAAATTCTGATCTCATTTGCATCATTTAGGAACAGAGTTACCAGCCCTCCACACAGGAAATCAGTTATAATTGCCATTTGTACCACGCCCTTGCCCTCCCCAATTAGGATGTATTTWATTTGGATAACTCACATTATAATATAGTTTCTATGTATAAGTACAGAGACAGATCTGTAGTGTTATGAGCATGGAAAGAATCGAAGTATAATAATTTAAATATTGTTATTTTTAAAGTATTACCTTATGTATCTCCTGAATTGAATATAAACAACCTCACCTTCAAAGTTTCCTCTGAAATTATAACMTTTTCTGCTGTAATCCCCTTTTGTCACATAACTTCTCCCAAATGGATCAATATTAAGGATAGCTTTGCCACTGTACCCAAGTGCATTATAATTACCATCAATGTTAGTCTCATTCCCCTTTTTCTCTTTCAGTGAGTAGAGACCTTCACTGAACTATTCATGGCAATTCTGTCAGMTTTCAGAATTACTACAGAGAATCCTTTTAAATCCTGAAGACCCTGAAAATGGTAGGAAATAGACTATACAGGCCAGAGAGGTACTGACTTCTTTGTCCCCCACTGGATAGTTTTAACAACGTGGCTCTATTCCAGTCTTAAATTGGAGCAGAATAGTCATGTAAAAGGAAAAATTCCTTCAACAGAAAATGCAGAAAAGCATAAACAAATCATATGTCTGTAGATTCTTTATTATTAAAATCGAGGGAAGGAAAGGGGTACTCAATGTGTCAGTCACCTTGTAGAGAAACTGGATTTTGACAGYRGCAGAATCGTGAAAGCYAGAAATAGAGAGCATACCAAAAAAGATTAGTTCTCAGTGGAAAGACAATTTTCTCCTAAGAACAGCCTTTATACTTGCTGTGAAGTTAAAGAAGATCACACAACAAAAAAAAGAGATACCTGATAGCAACCACAACTTGTGTGCTCATAAAACTGCTAACTAAGCACACACGGTGTTTGCAGCTCAGAATTGTGCAACTGTCCATAAAAATTTCACTCTGTGGGAAACTACATGTATTGAAAGTGATAGAAGTGCTTACTCACTGCAAAAATGCTCAATGTCCAAATTAGATGCCCTTCATGAGGCAGTAAAATATTAAAAATTCAGTAATTTTTACATGCCCACTTCACAGTACACTTGCACTAATTACTAACATTGCCAGACCTCTACTATTAAAAATAAGTAATATGCAAATAGTGAGGGCTTTTTTTTAAGTGCATGTGCTCAGTCACAGCTGGTTACTGAAGGAGATGATTTTTGTTGACCTTTCTTCCCTCGTAGAAGCTGTATCTTTTGGTGGATGTCAGAGAARCACTTTCCACATCTCACATGTGRAGAATTTGGGTCTGTGGTGAATCCTAGAGGCTTTGGAAGGCTCTCAGGAATCCCATTGTTTCTGTGAGGGACAAAAAAGGCACAAGGCAAGAGGTAACTTTCCTTCATATCACCCCAATCCAGAACTATTTCTGAAGCCCTAACACCCAGGCATGCTTTCCAAGGCTGCTGAGGATTTAGGTGAACCCAAATCGGACATCCAGCATCATGGGGACACCCCAAATAGAGGCTGAGTCCTTCTAGCCCCTCCAGAAGGTTCTCCCATCACATGCCCTGGCCTGATTACACCCAATTAACAATGGAAATCTTCAGGAAACCTGCAGCACCGCAACTGGTCCCAATTAACTCAGCTTAATATCTTAACTCTACAAATGAGGGTGGGTTCCATTTGCTCCCCAAATGTACACACTCACTTTGTAAACCTCTCAATATTCATATGTTTTTAGCAAACAAAGACATTAAGGTTCGTTGGCTAAGATTTCCATAATTCTGTTCAGTAGTTAGTATTTATTGATTGATTTCTCCATTCTCTTGCTAAGTATCCCACGTTTGCAGCCTTTTAATGATCTTTTTCTCAGAGAGAGTTTCAGTGCAATTGCTGAATTTATTGTCTTTCCATTTAAAAGTTTCTTCTTTAGCTCAGGTGTCTGCAGCACGTCCCTGCCGTCCATAAATCCTGCCCAGTTCTGGGCGATGCATCTCCCTCAGGTTTTGTGCTTTTGACACGCATCAAGGTTGGCTCAGCAAAACTTAAGTTTCAGCGAGGCTCCCAATCCGCGTTCTAACAACAGCGGCTTGTTCGAAAAACCTTTGCTACGTGCTGGCCAAAGYGGAAAAATCACGCTACTTATGAAGAATTAACGCCGTTGATTAGGCAAGGTAATTTAAAGTAATTAATTAGAGAAGTTAAGCGCTGGCTGCCGCGGCCGGCCCTGCCTGTTGGGCCCATCGGGGTTGCCAGGCAACCGGCGGCCCGACCGAGCCGCGCCTGGGCCACAGATCATTTAAAACCCAAAACAAAACACCCCAAACCCAAAGAAAATCCCAGAAAAAACATCAAACCACTGTTTGAAAAATAAAATGTTTGGTGAGTGCCGCAGGGCCGCTGTGCTGCCTGCGGTGCCCGTGCCCACCTGCCTCAGGGCTCGGGGCGCTGCGGGTTGCTTTCGGGGCTTGCCTTTTGAGGCGTTTTAGGTGATGACGCTTCAAAATACTCGGCTTTTTGAAAGTTTCGTCTTTTGCTGATGGATAGAAAGCTTCGGGCTTGAGACTTTATTGGAATAGTTGCATAGAAGCAAATGAAGGTTTAATTATACCTCCTCGCAGGGCAGTTCGGGACACTCAGGGGTTGCTTGCCCCTGAGCACTCCACTCCTCACTTACGGAAAAGCGGTGATCAAGTTCTCTGGGTGCCCGAGCATTTTATTTCTGTGACTAAGAAAAGTTAGAGCTGACACTTTCCTTTTCCCTGCAGGAGACTGCAGTGGAATGACAGAACAGTGCCACAAGACAGCGTTATCGTGTACCTTGTGAGGTAATGAATAATGATAAGTGAAGCTCTCCTTGCAGTGCWGGTTTGGAGGTGGCGGGGCTTGGTGCGGCAGTGCATTCCCAAGGGATGGCACAGTGCTCTGGTCGGGCTCATCACCTGTGTTTCTTCTGAATCCCTCACACAAAACCCTTCTGTGGCTGTTAGGGGGCTGACTTGGTGGTGTCAAGWGTGAAAGGGATAAACTTGCTTCACAAGAGGAAAAATAAAGCAAAATATTTGATGTGTATAAATATCTCAAGGGCAAATGTCAAGAGGGTGGTGCTAGGCTCTTCAGTAGCGCCCAGTGACAGCACAAGTGTAGGAGAAGGGGATACAGGTGACCTCATCCCTGATAAGTAACAGCTGTATTAATTACCCAATACAGCCTCGCCCCTGATGAGTCACAGCTATATCCAATAAGGATAATTGTGATTAAAGGGGAGGGGGTTAGCTGATGAGGCAAGGACCCTGGAGAAGGATCCTGGGGAGAGAGAATGCCTGCAGTGAGGTCAGTGTGGGGCTGCAGTCAGAGCCTGTTGGTGGAACCTGCACTCACAGTCTGGCTGGGTAAAAGCCTCATGCAGAGCCTGCAAACTGATCCCTGCAGTCAGAGCTGAGCAGGAAAGAAGCAGCAGTGAGAGGCTGCCAGGGAAACCTCCAGCAGGAGCTGCTGCAGCCAGGGGCAGGGAATGGTTGGAGTCAGGATGGCTGAGCTGGAAAGAGGAATAAACCAGGCCCCTTTTCATGCTGGGATAAACAAGGAGTCTGTGTCTCATTTCTACCCTCTAACAACAGAGGCTGCTGCAACAGACAAGGAGCAATGGCCATAAACTAAGCCATGAGAAGTTGTATCTCAGCATGAGGAAGAGCTCCTTGACACTCAATGTGGCAGAGCTGGAACAGTCTGCCCAGGGACAATGTGCAGGCTCCCTCTCTAGAGGCAGTCCACACTACCTGTGTCCCTTTCTCCAGGGGACCCTGCCTTGGCAGGGGGATTAGACTGGGTTATCTCTAGAGTTATCTCTCAACACTATCGATGGCGTGATTCTGTGAAGTGATTTGGGGGCAGTCACCACCTGCAGGCTGGAGCACACAGGCTTCTGAGCAAAAGATGGCAAACCCCCTTGTTTTCTCTCTTACTGCTGAGCCTGCTGTTACATGATATGGAGTATCTATCTAGTGTCACCTGCCTGGCTATGTCCTTCCAAGCCTACTGCACACCCTCCTTCAGTCTGGTCACTGGTGAGGCAGAGTGACAAAGCAAAGGCCTCAATGCTGCTCAAGCACAAGTGACAACATCACTGTGTTACCAGAACTGTTTTGGTCAAAGATCTAACCTACAGCATCGAATGAGCTGCAGTGAAGGAAGCCAACTCTGTTCTCGGCAGGTCCAGCTGTTTGGGTTCTGGAAATCCTCACAGGTGGTGATCTTCTAAGAGCAGGTCTGTCTGCTCTGCCAAGGTCTGTCCACTCCCATTGTGAAATTCCAGTTGGTTATTTTAGCATGCAATGGGAGTTTCCATTGCTACAGGCAGTATTTGTTGCTTATCCTTTCCCTGATCATTTGGGGAGGAGCAGAAGCTGTGTCTTCTCCACAGGTATCCTATAGGCTGCTGAGAGCAGTAGCAACACCCACCTCTCACAAGCTTCCTGTTCTCCAGGGTGAATAAAACTTCTTTCTTCAGTCTCTTTTTACATTTCACAAATTAAAGCCTCAGCTTCACTGGAAAGTTAAAGGTGCACTTTTATTTTTGCCTCCCTTGGGGGCTTATTGTTGGTACTTCTTGTGTGTGGAACTCAGAACTAGGCAGTGTTCCACAGCTGCCAAGCAGTGGGGAGTCACTCAG
>CADDXX010000572.1:173630-231275 GCA_902810485.1 Alauda arvensis
TTTTGCAAACCCTGTTACACAGTCATCTCCAGCCTGGGCAGTTTCCAGGGGATCATCTGTCCACACTGCAGGACTCTGCAGTTTTCTGCTCCTTTTAACAAGTCCTGCCTTTCTGCTGCTTTAAAGCAATAAAGTAGAGCAGTAGTGCAGAACCAGAGCCTCCAATCCTGATATTGGATGTTAGAATTTCCTTACTCTCCTGTAACAGATGCAGACAGAATAYATGAGCTAGATTTAAAGTTTTGTGCCCCTTAAAAACAGGGGGGATGCGTCCCTTTCTCAAGTGTCTTTCAGATTACTTTGCAAACTGCAATGAGCTACAATGCAAAGTCTGAAATATCTGCTTGTATCAATGTGGGATAATGTGCTGGTTGCTATTATCTGCTGTGGTGAGTGGAACAGAAGGTACATCAGCCTGGCACAGATAATGATTCCCTCATATCACTTCTTCTGAGGTACTTGGGCTATCCAGACTAGTTTCAAAAGACTGTAAAATCTTACAGTTTGCAGGTTTGCATTCTGAATTTTTATCTATTTCCACAGTCTGCCAGCTATATTGAAGTGATACTGTATTATGTATGGGGAAATAGAAAGCTATCATCTCAAAATAGACCATAATATTGCACCTTATTAAAAAATACAAGTGGGTTTTCTGCCAGCAACCATGACTTATGATAATGACTGTTATCAATATGCAATTACTTCTGTTACCCTGGAACATATTGACATTCATTTATTTAAAGATAATGTAACACATTTGTATTCATTGAGGTAATCATTGGATATGATTAAATGTGAATGCCCATCTTATACCAAACAGTAAAATGAAAAAAAAAAAGTCATTGGACCTTCTGCACTACTTAAAATAGGTTGTAATAAATTTTGAAAATTGCATTTGAGCTTCTTTGAAACACAGTGACAAACAACCATAAAGAAGCAAAAGCATAACTTGGGTGCCTGCCAATTTAAACATTCAGTCTTTCTAATGATATAGGATAAACCTGACAATAAGAAAAAGACCTTCAAATAAAACTGTAATCCTGTGTTTGTGGAATGGACAACAGAGTTTGTGATAGTGTGGAACAGAAGTCCATTTAAATCATGMCTCTTAGTGGAGGCAGGAATCTGTTTGACTGGGTTGTTTAATCAGTGTTGAAGATGCAGAGGTTAGATGTGGCAACAGGCAGGCATTTAMATCTGCTGCTTAGGTTTGGAATCATCATGTCATCCCCCAAATGCTTCAGAGTTTTCAGGCTTTTAACTAAAAGGCATCTATCTATAGAGTAGTTCTCTGATGACAGGTTGTTATGATAATAAACACTTGGAGATCTGCTTCTTCAAGGACACCAGCCAGAGCAGTTAAATATTCTGAGTTTTCAAATACTTCTACTGGTAAGGATGGAGAGAGTGAAGCTCAGCATGCTTGGTTGTCCAGTTAGATGGTATAAAATGCTACATCCGTTTCTATAATTAACTACTTCTTTGTCTGCTACTTGTCTGTAATAGCTTGGTTTTAGTGAACTTTGAAAAACAAACCCCAAACCAACAACAAAAAATACCCTTGAAAAAACCTCCAGTCCAAAACTATCAATGGTGTTGGTTTCTTGCTTGAAAATTAGGGACATCCCAGTCAACTGTTGGGTAGTTCATGGMATCWTAAAATGGTTTGKGTTGGAAAGGAYCTTAATGCTTATSCAGTTTGAATCCCCCTGYTATGGGCAGGGACAGCTTCCACTATCCCGGGTTGCTTCAAGCTCCATCCAACCTGGCCTGGAACACTTCCAGGKACTGGGCAGCCACAGCTTCTCTGTTCTGTGCCAGTGTCTCACCACCCTCRTTGTTTGTGTTAACAAAATAGTAAATTWAAAAGCCTTACTTAAAACCATCTAAATTGGAAACAAGTCTGAAACTATTTCCCTTTGTCCTGACTCTACAGAYCYTGGTAAAATGCCCCTCTACATTTTTCTAATAAGYCTGCCTTCCTCCCCACCTTTTTTACTGAAAGGTTGCAGTAAGRTCTCCCAGGTGTCATCTCTTCTCCAGACTGAACATTCCCCAAAACAGTCTTTTCTTATATGAGATACGTTTCTCTCTCACAGAGACCTCTGGCTCTCATTGGTCTGTCTTTTAGAGGGACTCCAGAGCTGGATGCAGTGCTTTAGGAGGATCTCATTAGAGTGGACTGGAGCAGAATCAGTTCCTTGACCTTCTGGCCACTCTTTTTATGCAGCCCAGGTTAAGATTGGCTTTCTGGGCTGCAAGTGTGYATTGCTGCCCTATTCCRAAGTTTTTCTTTTGTCCACCARYSTCCCCAAGTCCTACKCAGCAGGCCTGCTTTTGATCTGTCCATATCCCAGTCTGTATCAATAGTGGGGATGGCTCTGAGCCAAGTTAGTGATCATGCACAGTTTTCTGTCCAAATAACAAAGCTGCATTTTTGCCAGGTGGTGCCACATGTGTAGAYGTGTTACAAGAATTTATTACATGTATGTATATAATACAGGTGTACACATTTTGGGTCACACTTTGTGAAAGGATTGGCTGAATTAAATAGCAGTTTATATCTCAGTATGATTAGAGAATAGTGTCTTCATTCCTTGGCTGGTTCTGGCAGCAGCTGCAAAACAACCCAGTGATTTCCTTTCCCTGGAATGTTAGTCTCCAAAGCAAAGAAAAATGAAGTTACGCTTCTCAGAAATGCACCTTTTATAACTTGAGCTCACTGGAAGGCTGCAGAGTATTCTCATGGGTGCAATAACTCAAAAATTTATCACTCAAACGAAGCTTTCTCAGTAAACTACCTGTTGCCTTTTCAATAAACTACCTGAGTAGGGCCTTGCTRTGTGGGAAGACAGAGATGGTGCTGAAGGTGATCTTGCCCCTGATCTGTTGCAGCTGTGTTAATTACCAGAGAGTGGGAACAGCTGTGCCCTCACAGCTCTGGGGGTGAGTGAGTGAGTGAGCTGGTAGAGGCTCAGTTGGAGTTTGCTGGCCCTGCCGTGAGGAGGGAAGGGACTGGAGCTCCTGCAGGGGACAGAAATGGTAGGGTGTTGTACAAGGGACTGACAGAGTTAGGTGGCTGTGCTAGGAACAGGAAGGAGCCAGCTGGAACTGCAGGAGGAGGAGAGGAAGAGCCAGAACTGCATGGAGCTGCCCATGGGAGACTGCACAGAAAAGGTATGAGACACTTTTACATAACAAGGTGCTGATGTGTAAAGCGTTTTTTTGTGTTGGTTGTACCTCCTCTCTTAACACTGCGGTATTGCCAATGCTGTCAGTTGTTTCTATTCCAGTTTATCTAAATCTGTGCAAATTCTGAATCTCTAGTCTCCTGTTGCAGTTTGTGYAGTTGTGGTGAGCCCTCCTCAGTTAGGAGGGAGTTGGTAACCAGAGTCTCAAGCATAGGAGCATGAACTCTTCCATTTGATTTGGGTCTAATAGTTTGTTCATCTCCTGCTGCAGAAACACCAGTTCCTCTCATGAATAATTCCTTTTGAATTTGTAGAGCTTTATCTGTGCTGAGACCTCCTGCTAAAGCTCAGAAATGCTTATGAAGCTGTTTCATCCATCATATTTTTTATGTACTTCTGCATGAGCTGATCTGTGCTTTGTTCCGTGACCTGACACTTATTTGAAGKGAACTTGCTCTTTGCTGGGAAAAGCTGATGCAGAGGTTTTACTCCTCTGGAGAAGCCCTCACAGTGCTTTAATATCATCAGCCTTGTTGTGCCCCACCACACTGCTCCTAGCCTAACCTATATCTCTGCATGATACAAACCCATAGTATTTCCAACAGACAGGAGTTATGGAATGCTGTGCATATCATTTGATGCTTAGACCCTCACTTCCTTAAAAAAAAATTTAAAAAAAGGTCTCTGTTATCTAAGAGAAATTTTCTGGGCATGTGGATAGATGTAGTATATTGTTAAAAAGGGTTGTACCAGAAACTTTCAGAGCTTCTGATTCCCAGTCCTCCAGAAAGTGCTGGGAGAAAGTGCTACAGGTGAAATTAATGCCTGTCTCATGTCACTTCATAATTATGTAATTAAATGTTCTTGTAGATGGTCCAAATCCTATTTGGGTATTGARCATTTCTTCCATGCTGCAGAAATGGAGGCTTTTGAAATAAACATAGTAACAATGCCTCCTGCCAGAAACTTCTAGAAATCTTCAAATACTGTAATTTATCTTAAAGTGGCCAGATCTCTACATATAATTTTTCATCAATTATTATTTTAAGCATTTTGGRTTTTGAAAAATCGTAGTAGGTTTGACAAGCACTTGACTGACATCATGTTGATTAAATAGCATTTCCTCTGACAACCCCAATGAGACCTCCCACTCACAGTAGGTGCATGAGCTAATTGAGTTCTTTTTATAAACTGCTTTTGAATTTCAAACTATACAAGTGACACCAGACCCCCTTCTCCCACAYAGCTCAAATATATACCTTTCTGATGGCTCCTTTTGGCATGCTGTGTAGGTAACATCAGTGCCTTGGGTAAATCATCAGGATGTTTCTGCTGTGTTCTGAATCAGAAATACAGAACTAAAAGTTTGGTGTTGTTTTTGGGGTTTGTTTTTTTTATATCAAGTTCAAGCCTAGTGCCATCAATTTATAGTTTTGGGGATAATAAAAATATGTTACAGCTCAGTTTTACAAAGATGGAATATCACAGAATGATTAGGATTGAAAGGGGCCTTAAAGACACTCCCCATGGGWAGAGCCACCTTTCACTCAGCCAGGCTGCTCCAAGCCTGTTGTAACCTGCTGTTGAACACTTCCAGGGATGGGGCATTTACAACTTCAGGGCCTCACCACAAGCTGTGATTGATTYAGCTGTGATCTTTTGTCCCAATGTCAGTGGAATAAAGTTATGTTCATTATGATGTTGCTTGTGAGGGAAGAAATATGGCTTTACATATGGTCTGACTGTATGCCTTGTATAAGGATGTTTCTATAAAACAATTAAAAGAAATATATCAAGCCATGATAGGAAAAAGTCTTTAATTCGTATTAAAACAGGATAATTTTCATCCTTAAATACACTACCTTTTATATGAAAGAAACCATATTAGTGGTGCATTCCAGATTAAATGGCAGAAGATACCTGGTTTTGTCTTCTGGTTGTTGAGGAAAGCAGTAAGGAATGCAAGGCTGATGGAGGGACTTGGGCCAGCAGCATGTGTGRATAATGATTTCTGCTTTCCAGTTGTATTTTCTGCTTCTGGGGATATAGCACCCCAGGTGTTGTGTACCTTGAAGGCATCTCTCCTAGCCCAAATCTCATTCAGTATCACTGCAGACACCTTCAGCAAGTCTCTAAATATGTGATGTAGGATATAACAGTTCTTTCTGGTGCTTAAATATCTTTGTCCCATATGGATGTAGCTTGAGTAGAACAAAATGTTTTACCATAGGGTGCATTGACACAGTCTAGTTCCATGAATGCAGTAGATGCTGTAATTAGTTACATGATAACTTGAAGTTGAAAACATTAGATYRYTATCAGCCKWTCTTGCTGTTTGTTTGGCTCCCAGGTCATCCAGTTTGGGTGCAGGTATCTGGTGTGGTGAGTGATGTCCAGGCTGAAAAGGCTTCTAAGCATCTTCCAGGGTTATTTTTGGAATAAAGCAATTGATCTTGTCACATAAATACAGTTCTGCATTTTGGAGGGAAGAGGGTGAGAAAAGGGTTTTGACTGTGTCTTCCTTTTCTATTATGAAGTTAAAATGTTACCATGTAGTGCTGGCAGTGTTGTGGAAATTGCTATTTTTGTGGTAGTACTTTGCTTTTTGTTTTCCTCAGTTCTGCTGATTGAACAGTTCTGTTGTTATGCTTTGAAAAACTTCAGCTTTGCCTCTTCAACATTCTTTATAGTCTAGAACTAGAGACTCCCAGTTCATATTAATGCTACGAGATTTTCTTCTTTGTACATATTGTTTCTTTTAAAAACTGAGATGAATTCTGTGATTTGTGTTATCCCCTTCCCAATGTTTCTGTACCCACCAGATCAACAAAATCAAGCTTCAACATTATACTTGTTTTGCCTTACTCTGGGACTATSTTTCAGATTTTATGTAGTATCATGGATGAGATTTTTTTCTGGTTAGGATATATCTCATAATCTGTTTTGACTTACTATTGTAAATTTTTCAGTAGTTGTCTGCAATTTAGATGTCTTTATGTGTTTTATTCCTGTGATATTAAAACTATTAAAAAGATATAAAAATTTTTGAGAGATTGGATATAATGAAGGYGCATATCTTGGTTTATGAGAATAGCTGAGGGTTTTTAAACTTATTTCTGTGGAGGGAAACATTTGAGGAAGCAAGATACATTTGTCATTTGTGTGTGCTATGTGTGAATAAGTTTTTAAAAGAAGAAAAATAAATTAACTTGAACCCCTTATCCCCATTCCAGAYTTATGAGTCTTGGAGTAGAATGTCTTCTATAATGGCTTGTTTTACTAATACTTGCCTACAGAAGGATATTCTGGAAAAAAAGTCTTGAAAAGGGACTAAAATATCAGGCAAGCACTAATTAAAAAAAAAAAAAAAAAGAACCTAATGGCTGGGTGAAGCAGTAGAATGTCAAGGTGGCATTCTGCATTAACTGCATTTTTGTTGATGTTGTATTTTTTTAGGTGTTAGTCAACTGTCAAGTGTGTTATCTGGGGGACAAAATGAACTTCATTGACATGGCCATTTAATAACCAGYGTATGTGATGTAGTGTTATTTTCTGGTTCAGTAAATCAGGCTGACTTGTGTGCCCCCTTCTTCCAGGGGACATGACAAATGAATATATTGTGTGTTCTGAAAGTGAGCCNGTAAATCAGGCTGACTTGTGTGCCCCCTTCTTCCAGGGGACATGACAAATGAATATATTGTGTGTTCTGAAAGTGAGCCCTGTCTTAATAATGTGAGGGTGCAAAAAGTGCAGTGTGTGCTGTGGAAGGTTTGCCACTTCTGCTTTTGGTAACATAGATTGTATTAATKGTTAATACAAATATTGAGAACTAAATTAGCCCAAGCTGAGTGTGTTCTGCCTGTGATGGTAATTGCTGGGTGATCTCTCTCTGCTCTTGTCTTGACACACAATCCTTCTGTTTTGCCTCTCCAGTGAAGGAGTGGAGTGGTAGAGTGGCTTTGGGCACTTGATGTCCAGCCAGGGTGTGTTCACCTCACTGTTCTGGCTGTGGTGATTATGAATTAATTTTATCTCCATCCATGCTTATGAGTTTATTGCCTGAACATTAATGATTATCTAGGGAATAACTAATTGTTGGTAGAGAGCAGGGTGATTTTTCTGTTGGCACAGGCATGACCCTGAACTGCGATTTTTTTTTTTTTTTAAAATACATTCTGATGTAAAACTACTTGACAAGTAGCAGTAACTCAAAAAAACCCAGAAGAACAAAACTGTGAGTGTGTACCAGTTTCCTCCTCCATGAGGATCTGGCATAAACTACTTTACTAACCTTCAAAGAGATATGTAAATGCAACTGTGCCCTTCACTATTAACAAGAAAGTGAGAAGATTCACACGTTTAAATATGGTGTTTGGAGTCTGAATGAGTAATTCATAATAGCTTGCCATGTGTAAGGAGTTGAGTCATTGTCATCCCTTTCTGCTCACAGATTGTCTGTAAGCTGGGCTCTGGGAGTGCAGTGAGGGATGAGTGGCTCCCAGTTCATGYTGGGAACACATGTGTGTGCACTGGTCTGCATGGACTGGAACTGCTCCCCAGCCTAGATGTGGCATGTCCAGAGAAGTTAAACTTTTATAAAGGGCAAGAGGTGACCAAGCTGTAGTACAAACAAACTCCACTGAAACTAAAGCATTCATGAGGATCATTTGAGTCTGTGTCTCTTCCTCTTTCAAGGTGAAGCTCTAGAATCCTCTTCTAAAGGTCCAGTTCAAGTGTGTCAGTGCTGCATTTGACAAATTGATTACATCATGTGGTCCTTACCTGGAGCTGAGCTTCAGAAAGGGCATGTAAAAATGTGTGGTCTCTAATAATGACTCCTTCTAGTGTTTATTAATTCAGCTRTTTTTCCTAAATGGTATTCTCTTCTTTAAAGTTCCTGATATAGCTGCATTAATCTGCTAATGTTCAGAAGACATAAATGCATTTTTCCTTTCCTGAGCTCCTGTGAATATTGCACAATATTTTTAGAGCTTTCTACTCAGTGACAATAGATGGAAACCCTTTATGAGAGGTTAAATATTAATGGTTAATTTTGACGTGTCAATCTCTTTTCCTGGTTTTGTGTTTTCCTAGCTTTTGGATGCAAAAATCGTTTAACCTCTGAGTTTCCTCCCTCCCTTAMTTGAAAGTAAAATCTAAGCTATTAATGAAATAATTGGAACAACATTGCTCTGGGCCAGTTGGTGTCTCTTTCTGAAGTCTGAATGAGATGATGGACCATTGCACTGCCTTTTCTTGTAGACAGAGGCAGTTGCAGTGTATCCAATCTCTTTCCTCTGGCCTTTTTTTGTTTTTTCTCTCTTCAAGAAGTTCAAGAAATAGATTGGTTTGTTGTCTTCTCTGAAATCAAGTACATATGTTCAGGCCAAGTTTGGTTTTTAACTTAATGAAGAACTTTCTATGTATGATGAGGTAGTTAAAAAAAACCCAAACAAAACAAAATTAACCCCAAAACCGAAAGCCAAAAGCCAGAAAACCCCCAACAAACCAACTCAGGCTGCTAGAAAACTTTATTAATGACAGTGTGAGGGGTGTGTGACAGATGCAGTTTTTGGAGCCATGTTGCTCTCAAGGTATTTTAAGTCAGAATAGATATGTGGTCTTTTCATTCCTCTTTTACGTTGTGCTGCTTAGTGTCCTGTRGGACAAGGTAGCTTCTGATGAACCATCAACAATTAGTTACCTGCAACTAACTAATTAGAATAAGCCTCATTAGCTCAGTTCTTCATCAAGCAAAGAAAGGCCATAAAAGAGCAACAGACTGGGGTTCACTTAGCTCCTCACTTCCAGCCCAAGCAATACAGATCTCCTGATCATCAGGGATCTTTTCCAGTCTAACTGATTCTGTGAAGTAAGTGTAGACATGAATAGTCAACTATTAGAGGTACTTCTAGGGGGAGCAAATAAATATGATTTCCTGAATGAAAAAAATGAAAAAATCAATCTGCAGGCTCAGGTCTGGGAAAAAAGTAATGTTTAAACTTGAGCATCTTAATGTATGTAATTTCTTCACTACTTAAAATCCAAATGCATCTGTATTTTGTAAGATTAGAGTGAATTTTCTGAGTTCACTTGCTAGTAAATTTGGGTGCTTGCCTGTCAAGGAAATGGAGGGAAAGGCTTCACTGTTGCTCTGTTGTTACACAGTGTAATATTTTGCCGTGCTGAGCTGTCTCAAACTGTGCTTTTTCAAACCATTTCCATGAAACACAATCTTCTCTCTCCCTGGACTGCTCAGACTGCAGCTCTGCCCTGCATGTCAGCACTGGAGGGACACACCTGCCCTCACCAAGTGCTGGAGTTAAATATGCCCAAATTCTAACTGATAATCTGTTGGTCATCTAATTGTGTGGGGGGGGGAATACAATTTGAGCAGCTCTAACAGGACAGGATAGAATTAGCCAACCAAATAGCTTGACTGTGTGCTGTTTTCTGTTGACCTGAAAGGAAGATTTCCATCAGGATGCTGAAACAGTTAAATTCCTGCTTGTTTCAAAGGGGTTATTTTTGAGGTATTTTGACATTTTCAGATTGACATTTCTAATTGTACTGTGTGAGAGCTTTCTTCAGAAGGGATGTGCAGCGTTTCATTTAGTGTTTGCKGTAAAAGAATTCGGGGATATTTTTAGAGGAGAAAATTCAAAAGCCTTGAAAATTTTGAACAAGGCTTGAAAAGAATGCATGGAGCAGATGTAATTTTAAAATAAGAAATAGACCTACTTCAAATTTTTTGTGTCGGATTTTTCTTAATCTCCTTGAATGTGGCAATAATGATTATCTGTGGATCAGATGCTTTCTGTTGCCTCTAGGATTTTGGATTGTACTTCAGCTTAAAAGGGTGTGTGAAGATGGCTTTAAAATTTTGCTGCAGTGGTCATGGGGTGTTTGTCCTTTCATGCTTTATGTRGGAAGAAGAGACTTGTTGAATAAACTCATTTTAATAAGGCAATGATGACTGGCATTGTTCATATAATTACTGTGCATTTTTACAGTATTTACATTGATGAAAGACTTGAGAGATAATTGTACAAGGCAAGTTATTTWGAAGTTCCTTTAACTGGCAATAAGAATGGATAAACTCAGTGTTTGCAGTTTTTCCTTTAGTGTAGATACTTCTTTCCAATTCATTTTCACTTTTAAATTTATTTCTTTTCCCTCTCYGTCCCTCCCTGCAAACCAAAATTTCATTAGCTTAAAATTATTCAGAGGATTCCTGTTGGTTTTGAACAGATCAGAGCAGCCATTTTGTCCCCCTGTGTGGTTTATTTCTAATCTGAGCATCCTTTCCATTTCAAACTGCTTTATTGCTCCCATCWCTGGTCAACTCACTTAGCTGTGAGGATTCCATGACAGGGGAGATTTACAGCAGMTGTGGAGCCATCACCTGTCTTGACTTTTTTTGTGCAGCCACTATTTCATGTTTTTTTTCTTCACTGCCTCCCTTTTAACTCATAAGAAGAACTTGTTTGGACTGCCTCTTTTCTCTCAAGCCCTTATGTCCTTGCTCCTTACARACATCCTTCTTCTTTGGAGTAGCCATTTCTCCCTCCATCCCCTTTCTTTCTTTGTCACATGTCTGCTCTAGTGTGTGATTTATTAAGTCCACCAGTCCTAATTGCTGATACTTCCTGGTCTCTCAATGGTGTCCTGCAGTATTTACTCTGTGTTKTGTGGCAGTGSTGACACAGCATTGACTTGGCAGCASCAAGGACCACTAAAGAYTGTCACRCCTCACCTGCASYGTGTGTTTGCCACATACACAAGCYSTGAAMAAGAATTTCCTCCTTGAGAGATGACTTTTAAGATAGTGGTGAATAAGGGGAAGGTGTGAGGTGAGCTTCTAATACAGCTGGAGGACTGGTCAGTGAAGTGAATCAAGGAGGAGTTTCTCTACTTTGCATTGCAGGGAATTGCATATGATGCAGATAGATGTGGCTGCACATCCTTGGTGCACGGATGGACAGCAAAGCCTGGCCTGAAAGACAGCAGGAGTAATATCTAAGGCTTAGCCAGATACTGGATGGGAGGGCTAGAACTGGCAGTGACATGCAAGTGATGGGTTTGAGTGACAGGAAGCAGAGAATGACTTGCATGACTAGGAACAAGTTGCCTTGAGTGGGAAGGTCAGGATTTCCGTTTTCGCCTCGTTKAGCTGGAGCTGAAATACCAGCAGCCATAAGGAGGTGCCAGAATAGAAAGCTCAGAGATGAATCACTCACTCGGAAACGATGGGTGCGTTTGTGTTTCYGGAGAAGGCAAACCAGAGGCAGCTCACTGAGGGAGATGAGAGTTAGAACACGTGGAAATTCCTGTAGCTTTCCTGGAATCCCAAATCTGCCTTAGGAAGGGCAAACTGATACCCTGTCTGATATTGCATAAGGAGGATTCAACAAATAATGAAGGGTATTATGATCATTTCTCTGGTTCCTTTATAGAATTCAATTCCTCACATGACTTCTACCTTTCTGGTTTCTGCAAGTATGCTCCTGTGTACAGATCTTTCTAAGAACTATTTTAAAATGTGCCCCATAAGCAAGTATCTATTTTCCTCTTAAAGCCTTGAGGTGACTTCTCTTCTGGTAACATTGCCACTAGTCAGAAATCAAACCAAATGCATTTATGGTGCTGTAATTTTCAGAGCCAATTGCTGCAATTCGGGTATTTTTATTTATCAGTTTTTTTTCCTCCTCTTCACCTGAAGACAAGCAGCCACATTTGTGCTGAAAAACTTGATATTGCAAGTTGGTATCTCAACACTGATGGAAGAGGAGTTGCACAAGGCTGTAGACAACGTGCAGCTCAATGGTTTCTATGTCATACTGGAGCAGGATGTTAAGTGCAGAGAATTTTTATTAAGCAGCTAGAAACTTTATTATTTTGAATAGTTTCTTCAGCAGTGGCTTTCTGCTGCTTTGAAGCATGRGCTAAGTGTAAGGATAATACAGATGGTTCCTGGCCCTCTCACATGGAGGAAGGTTGGGTTCAGTCCTACAGGTAGCTTCTGATCTCTTGCCAATCTGAAATAATTACTGGGGCCCACAGGTGTGCTTGTGTTCCTTGGCARATTGCCTTTGCAAGGTAGAAGATGAAGATTTCCACTTTCATTGCTGTGTCCTAGTTGTCCGTTTTGTCCTCAGTGGTGGTATTTGCACACTCCTCCTGAGATGTCAGGTGGATTAGACTCATGAAGAATGGATTTAGAGGGGTCTTGCTCCTTGTAGGTGGCTGTTGTGCTGGGTACACCCATCCTAATTTGTGCTAGTTTCTGAACTATTCAATGCTGTGTATCTTACATCTCACCCACTCCTGCAAAGACACTCCTCAAAGCCTCTGCATGCCAGCAAATGTGAATTTAATCTACGGATTTCAGGTCTCTCAAGGTCTTGTAGCTCAGCTTCTCAATTCTCAGGTCAAACCCTGGCAGAAGGGTGAGGATRCCAGGGTCTTCTGCAACACCCAGGACGTGAGGAAAAAGGTTATTTTCTGTATTTCCTCATATGCCTTTAGATTAGCTCTTTCACATGCAGATGGCTCACAGTTGGATCTTGCTGTGCTTAAAAAGGGATCTTGCAAAAACAGATCCAGGCTCAAAGAATAAAGTAGGAAACAAAGTTATTTTGACTTTTTTTGCCATGTTTAGCTTAAAATATTTGTACCAGTGTTCTCAGTGGACTGAGGATTTTTATGCTRTAGTTTTGGGGACATTAAGGCTTTTGAACTCTGGTTCATTCTGTGTATCTCTCTTTGTTTGACAAGAGGATGTTTTTAGGAAATTTGGTGTTTTCTTTATTCAGGCACATGTTGTGTGTATGATCACAGTCAGCTCATGTGTATAGCACTGCCTGAGCCAGACTCCTTGTTCCACCACTTGGTGCTGGTGTTGTTTGTCTGTGTGATAAGCTGGCACACTTGGAATTGCTTTTCACCTGCAATATAGGGCTGTGCTGAGGATGGAAAGTGTTTTTGGTGCACACAACCACTCTTTTCTCAGCTCTGTGAGCAGTGTGTGATGCAGGACTGGAAGTCCTTCTGAGCAGAGCACTGCTGTAAGGTGAATAAAGGGCAATTTTCAGTCAATTCCTGGTGCATTGTTTCAGGCCACGGCCTGTGTTGAATCATCTGTGCAGCAGTATTTGAAATCCATTGTGAGTCCTCCAAAGGGAGATGGTCCCTCTTATCAGACTGATGTGATGATCAGCTGGAGAGATAAAATAGTCCTGCTAGACTTYCATTACTATTAAAGGGAATGTAAGTTCATGTGATGAAGTATCACTTATTGGGCCCAACTAAAATTCAACATTGTCATTTATCATCCTTTCAAGGAGCAAAATTTCTCTGAGTTTTATGCAGACTAGCTTCAACATTTAAAATAAGGTTTATTCTAATAAGTTTGTGCTTTTCACACTCTTGTAAAATTACTCTTAGGTATATTCAGAGACATTGGTATATGAGAAGCACCTTCAGCTCTGAAGGGCAGAAGTCTCCATTTAGGGGAAGTGACTAAYTTTTAATAACCATATGTGTCTACTTTATCTCTTCCATCCAGATATATTCATCAGCAGCCTTTTCAATGTATAAAATATTTATCTACTGCAGAGAACTTTAGTCAAGCTCACATGTTTTCTCCAGGGAAACAATATTAAAACAGTCTGTTATATGTTAAAAGCCTTTTTGTGGTGTCTGTTGGAAATAGCTCACTTGATGAGTTGTTGCCATTAGGCAATATGTCAAAATATTAGCTCAAAACTATTTTGCTAATAGCTACCCTAAAAGTGATAATTTTTACTGTGGAATGGGTAGATCAAAGTAGAACTGAATCAGCTGATGATTATCTTATTGAAAAAATATACCTCCACCTTCCTCTCAAATAATAAATCAATTAAGAAGTTTTGTCTGTACAGCATAACAGCAGTCRGTACCATCTCATTACTCCTTAAAAGGCAAATGGCATCCTTCTATTTCTGTAATTGCTGCACAAATACAAATGTTTACTGAAACAACTTGACTTCAATAGGTAATGGAAGGTTGAGTGGTACTTCTATGGTTTTAATCAGTCGTGTGAGGAATTGCAGATGAAAGCAGAATCTTATTTCAAAAAGTAATGTGTCCTTATTAGCTTAAACAGCAAAATACCACGCATGGGGTTTTCCCCTCCTTCTGCTGCATGTGTGCCTTCCCAGTCTTGCCTTTCCTTTCCTATCTGGCTTCAAAAGTAAACTACAGAAATGATGTTTCAGGAGTTCATGTGGGAATTATTTAGTTCTCACACTTGAATAAGTGGCTCAGATACTCGATGTCTGTCATAGCAGACAAGACCACTAACAGAGCTACTGAGATATGTCCAATTAGCTGAAAACTCCATTTAACAAGAAAATTAAATCTACATATGTGCAAAAAAGAAGCCCTGCAGAAACTCACCACAAACCGAGCAAAGGAAAAAACCAAAAGAAAGAAAAATCCAACCAAAAACGCCAACACCCAAGAAAAATTATTTCAGTATTATGTCTATGATGGAAGTGCTCTTTATTTTTACTAAGGCTTTCAACAAGAATTTGAATTGGAGAACTGTAGCTATGGAGGAAATATTTGGTAGTTGAGGAGTTAGAAGGGTCAAATGGAGCTAAGAAAGCCCTCTTGAAGGGGCTGCTGAAATCAGGGGTGAGTTCAGACAGGAAGGGGAAAACTAGCTAGTAATTCAAGGAAAAGCCAAACAAATATCCCTCCCCTTCAAAATCAAAAAACAGCATTCCCTCCAAAACCAGTACAAACAAACAAACCCCCCCACCAAAACCAAACCAACAACCCAAGCAAAACTCCCCCCACAAACAAAAGCAATCAAAAAAAAGAAAAAAGCCACCCAAACAAAAGATCCCAAAACCTGAAATCCAACCAAACCTGTCCTGAGAAGCCAAGCATGGGCATGCTGGGTTTGGGGTAAAAGTTAACAAATCCCTAGGGAGTGCTGTCCTGCCTAATCAAATATCTCTGGGAAAGAATAGTTAGAAGTCAAATGTAATGGCACAAAGTATGAGCTAAAGAAGTTACTGTACTTATTAGAGAGCACCATGCTCCCTTAATTGCTCCAGCAAGTCAGATTAGCAGAAATGAATGCAGCAGTAAGTACCTGCTCCCTTCAAGGTGGTTGTGTGGAGCATGTTGGTGCTCTGGAGGTTTCATGGCTCCTTCACCTGACAGCACCAGAGCTGAGGAAATTCCCAGTTAGCGCCTCACACAGGGATGTCACTCACCAGAGCAGCCTCTCCTGCTGCCCAGCTTTTCCATTCCTGCTCTTACAGGTGTTCTACATCCAGACATGGGTGGAACGGAACAATAAAAAGGTGGCAGCAGTATAGGCAGTTCAAACCAAAGATTCTAAAACTCCCTTTGCACTTCTGTTCAAAGCCTTAGACCAATGTGACACCCCAGAGCTGGATGCAGTACTCCCAAAGGGAGTGGGCTGGAAAGGTAGAATTGTCTCCCTTGTCCTACTAAAATATTTATMATTTCTAGATGATGCAGTAAATTGTTTTACTTTGGTTTGCATTTCAATTCGAGCTTGCTTTTTGTTATATTTTTTATTGGACAAGGAACAAGATTTTTTGACAGTGATTTTATCGTACAAACATAAAGGTGATTTCAGTACTAGGAGATTTTCTCAGTCTATTTTCAATTTCCTGTCCTTATGTTGAGTAGATTGTACAGGTAAAATATTACTAGTCCTTAAATTAAATTGTAATGGGAAGTGTTAAATGATGCTTTTCATGAAGCTTCTGTAAGAAATGCTAATACTGAATGAAATAGAGCTTGGGTAATATAAAACCATGCCCTGGCTAGATAGTGGTACTTTTCTTATCTCTTTGATTTGCACTGAGGTTGCTGATGTAGGAGTCATCCAAAAAAGGCTTTTTCCCAAGCCACCCTCTCCCATTTACCTCCTTGGTGCCAGTATTCCCTCACGTTTCTCTGGTACTGTTATTGTAGAAACTCTTCTCAATACTGGTTTGCTGTTACCTCTTAAAATTCAGCTCTTAAAAACACAATCACTGTATYATGGTTTGGAGGCAGTGAAACAATAAAGCAACTGATTCTTAGCAAATCAGTTATTTGAGTTAAAGACCCAAAATTTTTAGAAGGCAGCTAGAGAAACCAAAGACTCAGAAGTCAGGATCTGGAGGAACAGATGTTTTGATTGTAAATAATGAAGTAAAAATATCTGTACTCAACCTCATAATCTTTGAGAACACAGGTCCTTTTGTGGTCAAGACACATATTGCCTTACTTCTTGAGAGTAGGTAACCCTTTTAATATGAATAATTGACTCTTAAGTTCCAGATTTTTTTAGGTTAGGAAAAACATACAAAGGAAAAGAAAAAAAAAAGTGTGGGTTCTTTTTCCCCTAAGGTGCTATGCTAAGAATTTTTTTCAGTGCAAATGAGTTAGGTTGTCATCTTGAACTTCTTTGGTCATTGTTGCCTAAAGATATTTAGGGTTGCAAAAATGAGAACAGTGTTGCTAGAAGTGGCTGTAGAGGCTACACAGACACAGTTGTTGGTCCTTCCCATGAGAGCCTGGTTGTTTTTCCTGTACATAACTGTTGAATGATTATTCATAGCAAATAATTTATTTGATAGTGGCCATGTGCTTGCTTCTGTCAGGTCTTCCTATAGTGATAAGATCAGAAAAAGCTGTGTTTTCATGCCATGTGAAAACACCCCTCTCCTGATCCTGTTTTGAGCCATGCCCCCAAAACTAGAYACCCAGCTCCTTACTGAATATTTGACAAATGCTGGGGTAAAAYTGAGGTGCCAGATGTGCTGACCCTGAATTTTCTGTTCCTTCAAAGTGCTGCTTGGCTGGGAGCCCCATCAGTAGATTGAAAGTGGAATTACTCCGGGATGGGAACTCCTTCCCGGTAGTCACAGGCAGCATTACCTGTGCTGGTGGTGCAGGATCAGCAGCTGTTGCTGAAGTATGAAGCATTTCCTTTACAGCTACTTCAGCTCTTTTTGCTGAAGGAGAGGGAAGTAATCGCTCTCTAATGCTTTGATGACYGAGCCTTCACTTGCAAGTGGTGCCTTGCATTATCTCAGCTTGCAGATCCAATAGTCAGGCAGGTTTTACAGGGCTGGGAGCTGCTCTTCACAGACCACCGGGGAGGAAATTGCCACATGCCGGGTCATTACCACATAAGAGGGGTTTGATTTTTCTGACAGTATCTATTCTTCAAGATCCACTTTGTAAAACAAGATGTTCCCAGCCAGCCAACAGGTCAGATTCCCAGTGAAAGCTAGCTCTTTCTTTTGAATATCCTGTGTTCTTTAACTCACCTGATTGATCTAGTCACACAACAAGAAAAATTGTTTGAGAGCAGTGAAAAATATTTTTCTTGGCATTTCAGCAGCATGGCTTTTTTAAGATAGGAGAAATGTTAGCAGTCAKTTATTGCATCTGACACTTTCAAATCTGATGTCATTCATTTCTCTTGCTCTTATTCTAGGGATTCTATGCACATTTTCCAAGTGTATTTAATAACGAATATTTTAATMTTTTATTTGGTTGATTATGTAATCGGTGTGTGTCTTGGTGAGTTAAATCAGATGTGAGGAGTTAGACTGATACTTCCCCCAATTTTCTTCTCTGTTTATATYTGAAGTTTAATTTCATCTGTCTTGTTTTTTCTTGTAGCAATTTCAGTGTTAAATCCCACAAGGAGATCAACAGTGAGTTTGCCTCTGGCAAGTCAGAATCAACAACAGAATCTYTTTAATATTTAGGGATGGAAGTGATTTCAGCTTTAGTGTTGAAGCTGTGTCAGGCATAATGGGAGATTGGTCCTCCACGAGATGTGTGTGGTTAGTAGCTGAAGTGTTGTGATATTTGGGTGCAGACAGAGTTATTTTTATCTGTGGGCTGTATAGGAACAGTGCTTGCATCTGGTTTGTGCCTTACCAAAATAAGTTGTCCCATGAAATTTTTAGTCAAAGCTCAGGCAAAGAGTTGTTAGTCTGGAAATGAAGGCTAAGTTGTGTGCTTCCACATGGCTTAAATTGTTCTCTCATGGTTGAGAATGCATAACATGGCTTCTTAGATTATTGCTATTCTTAGCTAATTGCTCCTATAATTAGTGACCTACTGTAGAACTGACCCTTAGGAAAGGAGAGGAAAGAAAAGATCCAGAGCAGCTTGTTGGTTGGAGTGCCAAATGCAGCGCCAGAGCTGCATCCTGTACATCTGAGCTCTGTGTGATGGAAAAGGTGGGGGACATGCAGCAGGGACATGCAATAATGTGAGGGGAGATAGAATGCTCTGGGGCTGAGTGTGAAAAGGGTGGAAAAGATAAACTTTCAACTTCAGAGTGTAGTGGGGAAAGCAAACTCCAGGGAAAAACCCCACAAAGCCCTGCCCCTCCATCTTTTCTGACATTTTTTAATGCTTAACAAAGGTTGGAAAGATTTCCACACCAGAACGTATCCTCTTGTGGGTTTTCTTGGAGAAAGCCATTTAGATAATTTTCTCATAAATGGAATATTCAGAGTTGGGGTTGTCTTCCCCTCAGTGAATAATCTATACAGGGAAATATGATCTGAAACTGTTAATGAATTTAGGTCAAATTCAAACAGGAAATAAAGTTTTCAGTGTAGAATTACAAATGAATTGTGGGTGCCTTAAGTAGGCCAAGTTTTAAAGCAGTGGTCTAATATTTGGGGGGGCAACAAAAAAAGCCCACAAAGGTTGTTTTTTTTGAAACCTTTTTCATAGTGCAACTTGACAGGGTGACACAGCATCATCTTGGTGTTTGTTGTTGTTGTGGTTTTTTTTTTTTTTCTGAGCATCTTCTGTGCACAGGGTGATGTGCAAAGCTGTAAAGACTGTGATGGATTAATTTGCAGAGCCTCAGAGTCAAATGACATATCACAGCTGATCTGAATGCAGCAGTCGGGCTSTCTGTGATAGATGAGATGTTTGAGTGATTGCCTCTTCAGCAGAACAAAAAATAAAGAAGGTGGATGTGAAACTTGCATTCCTTAACATATTTCAATCAGAGTCAGACTTCCTACTGGGTTCAAGCTTCCAGCTTTCTTTATCCAAATGAATTGAGGAATATTTTTGTTTTGAAATATTTCAGCACTTTCCCATGTTTCAGTGATGTATCAAGAGACCTGTTTACAGCAGCAAGGATTGGGTAAAACGGGCTTCACACAGCTTTCCTTGCAAACAACACCAGGAAACTGCCACAAGAGAACATTTGTAGACACAACCACTTGCAGATCTTTTCAGCTACTTCCCTCAAAATTTTGTCATCCAGTGTGGTTTTGGTGAAGCTCTGGGTTTGAACCAAAGCAGGGGATGATGCAGCATAAAGGTCCCTGCCTTCCTTCCTTGCTCCAACAGGGAAGAAAGGCAGATTCACAAGTAACCTTCCTGTATCAGTAGAGTCAGTCCTAAGAAAAATATTCAGGCAGTTTCTTCGGACCCTTGATCTACTCTGTTAGCAAAACTCTGCCACATAAACAGTTGTGCCATAGTGTGTGGCCTAACATGTTATTCACATTTGCACATTCAGTTCATCTTTCTGGAACAGAAGGGTGATAAGGGTAGGGGATAAATAAAGTCTGAGGACCAATAGTTCTGGCCCTTCTGTTCTTTATATGAAAAGAATGAAAACTTTTATGAATGTGAAAAGCAAAGTTTTCCACACTTTAGCTTGTAGTCTTAAGTTTTTAAAAATTATTTCCTTGAGTTGTTCTTGAAAGAAATTAATATTTATCCCTACATGCGTATTTTATTTTCACAGTAACAGTAGAGCAACAATTTGTTACTTAAATAAAAAAAAATTACTGGAAATCARTTTGACTTTATTAAATGAGTAGTAAGTGGAAAACCCAACTTCATCAGTGTTTCCAGGCACAAAAAATGCTGCATTTGCTCTCTCTGAATACACTCATGTAAACAAAACAGACGTTGTAAGATCCATTATAGGTTGAAAATGAATTGCCACAGAGTCTTTGAACTGACAGATATTAAGACAGGAATTGCATGTGTTGTTGATAATTTMAGAATATTTCTAGGGATCTGTGTCTTTTGTGTTTGGAACAATGCAGCATCCAGCCTTCAATGGAAGGTGTTAATRAAGAGCACTGTCTTTGCTCACTTAGCAGTAGTTTAATAAAGAAAGACACAGATGAAGAGTGAGGTAGCTTGGGAAATGGGCCATTAACTGCATTAAAGTGCCAGTAATGTAAGGAGACGTATTAATAATGACAATGGCTGTGTCATTGATGGCAAAAATACAACTTCTGCACTTCATAGAAGTTCTATTTTATTTTCSCTAGGAATTGCTGTTAATTGCCCTTTCCCTGGTCTCTGTTTACAGCTTTGTTTCTTCACTCCTTTTTTCTGACCATGTTACCTTATTGGAAACTAACACAAAGTAAACCTAAAATAGAATAAMAACATCAACATCTCTGGTGAATCATCTGGTGCATATTGCAAGCCTATTGTCCAAGGGTGTAATATTAAAYTTCTTAATGAAAATCCTGATGCATAAAAAAAAATTAATAGTTTACAGATGTAACCCTCATAAGCTCTGTCAGCTAGTATTTAGAAGGAATGTAAATTGCTGCACAACTGCAGCTTCTCAGCAGGATGCTCTTTAGATGGATACCTGAAAAACCTATGATTTTGTTGATGGGCGGGATGGCACAAAGTCTGTGTCATAAATTCATACTTCAAAGTGAATTCTGCCCACAGAAATGTTCTCTAAATTCATAGCTTAAACCCTTGGTTTTTGCATTAGGTTTAAGCTATATCAYCTGTTTATAGTCTATAATGCAAGGTTTAGGTGACATGTTGCCTTCCCATGAAGGGAATTGCWGTAGCAAAATAAGAATTAACAGAAAAATACAATTAGGAATTAAATGGCTGTTTGCYCTATTTATTAGTGTGTTCAATGTTAATGCTCAGCTTCCATAAATATTCAGTTATTTATATATTAGCATTTCATTAGTGAAAAATGAACCTCTACTTATAGGAAAGAGTTTTGAAGAATATTATGGCTGTGCTTTTTGAAGTGCTTCCAGAATGCTCTCCAAAGTGTCTCTTGCTGAGCTCCAAATGAGGAGGGCTCTGTGCTGCAGGGCTGAGCAGTTTCAGGATGCTGTGCAGCAGTGTTCAGGAGGAAGCAGTGCCAAGAGTGGGGTATCTTAAACTACAACTTGGCTGGTTAAAAATCTGTAGTAAACTGGCAGTAGCCTTGATCCCCATCTGAAAGGTGCCAGAGTTTCCCATAGCCTATTATTTCACCATTTCTCCCAGCTCCAAGCAGCCCTTGGAGCACAGTGAGCATTAATGCAGTTTGAGCTGATCTTGCTGTGCCTCTGAACAGAAATAAAGGTAAAAATAGCTCCTTTCCAGGTGGATTATAATCTCAATTACTTGAGAGCAACACAGACGTTCTCAGCTTCAACCCAGGGAGTGCTTATGGCCCTCTCAGACACCTGGGAAGATGGCCGAGCAAACAGTTCAGTGGCAGTAACTCCTGATCTGCCTTTGATAATACACATTTCTCCTTACCTCAGTTCTTGCCTTMGCCCTGACTTAGCTGCAGGTGTGCAAGGTGAGGTTACTACTCCCCACCTGGAGAGATAATTAGTTCATTAACCACCAGCCTCTGAGCTTGGCCTTCCAGCCATTAGACCTCTCCATCCATCCTGAGTGTGAGCAGCAGAACTTGGATGCGAGGCTCTGGTTGAAAGTCTTGCTAAATATCGAGTAGGTGCTGTCTGCTGCCATCCCCTTGAGCACAGAGCTGGTCATTTGATGAAAGAGGTGCTCAGGTTGGACTGGCAGGCTTTCCTTGAGGTAAACCCTTGTTGACTGTTCCCAATTGCTCTCTGTTCTTTCATGAGTCCAGAAATGTTCTCCAAGAGGATTTCCTGCCTGGGTATTTTTTCAGTCAGACAAAGTGTATAGTTAGAAAACATGAGATTTTGCCTAAGAATGACAATTAATGCCTGCCTGATGTTACAGTTAATGAACAGTTCTGTAAAAAGGATAAACAGTGCAAGCCATMATATTTGAGATGGATTTTAACTGGGTAATTAGGAGCAGCAGCCAAAGGAAAAGTTTATCACTGATAAAGTTTTAGCATGTATCAGTAAACTTGCAGSACTGCTTTTCATACAATGTCTCCTTTTTGAGTAAATTTCACATTTTGACGCTTGGTGAAATAATTGTGTGTATTAATAAAGGACAGAGCCAAGGGAATGAGGGTATGAGAACATTCTATAGGATTTTCTTGCATTTCTTGCAGGATTCATAACAGATGTGTAGTTTCAGTTTCTTTAAGAATATTAACTTACATGGATTTAGGAATATTGGTGGAATAATGAGACTGTGTAGCTTCATAGAAAAGAAGAAAAAAAGAGACATAAACTGATTTTTCAGATTTGCTTACAAAACCTCATTTCATGATGGCAAATCTATATTTACCCTGACTACTTTTGCTTTTTTTTTTCTGTAACTGTGAACTTAAAGATGGATGCGTTTTGGCTGCACATCTTGGAAACTGAGGTGCCATACCATGTTTCTTTTACTTAAAATGTAGTTTGAGGTGGTTTTGTTTTGTTTTTCATTTGCTAAATACTTGGAAGTTACTAGGAGCTAGTTGAATACAACAGATTCAGGTGATTGACTTGCAGAGTTCTTGGAAGAGGGTGGAGAGGGGCACATGTAAGAAAACTATCATTTTGTACAGTGAGAGTTTAAATGAGGTAACAGCTTTGTTCTTTCAGCATTTGACTGGGAACTGGGACAATATCTGAAACTCCAGTCCCACTCCAGAGAGCACGACGTGAAGGACAGCATTCAGCTGGGCTCAGTGGCAGCATCCACAGGTTCAGAATAACATTTAAATTGTGCTGCTGGTGCTCCTGTAAGGATGCTGGGGGTTTGTGTTCTCTGTAACTAGAAYTGATGGTGAAGAAAGGCTGCCTATGAAAGGCTCTTAATCCCAAAGATATGGAGGCAATCAAACTTTCAGGGCTAAGAATTGTGACTGCACCCATATTAGTTTAGAGTAGTGGCTGGAAATCAAAAAGCAGGCATGAGAAAGTCATATGCACCCAACATGGAAATACAGGTGAGATTGTCTTGAAAGTGATCATGCAAAAAAAAAACCCAATAACAAGCAAATATCTGCAGAGTTATTAATGATTTTTTCTAAAGGACAGAATTCAAGGGCATCACAAAGATCTACAGGATAAGCACTGTAATTGTTTTGCCACTGCAACTAACCTGTGTATTCTTAGATTAATTTGTATTGGAAAAAAGGATACTTTAAGTAATTGCCATAGATTTTCACTAAAACAAATCTTTATTTGATAGAAATCAATGCAATTTAATTTGTGTGCTACACTGCAATCATGTGTCACRGATCCAGACATGTGCTTTGGGCCAGTATGGAGGAATATGAAGAAATAAAACATGCTTTTCCTTTGAACATCTTTTCTGCTTCWTCACTTCTTAATGCCTCTAGCTCAGTTGTTCACTCTTTTCAGGCCAATTCCTTTTCTGTTCTGATAGGATTTTACAAGTTCTTTTCTTAAGCTCTTTGTGTCTGTTTATGACTTCATTTGACATCCAAAATATCTCCCAAATCCCACGAGGAGATTTCTCCTGTTTGTGCTCAGGATGCTGGGATGGTCATGCTGTGTCATTGTTGTGATGCTTAAGTGGCAAGCTTTGGTAGTAGCATCTGTTTTATGGTCCCTCAGTTTGAGTGTGAAAAGTGCACCAATGTTGTACTCAGAAATACCCTCAATTCAGTTACTACTATATATTGCCATATATTGTATTAATTATTAATATATAGTATTACTTATATATAGTATACTATATATTATTAWGAGGTAATATTTAGTGGTGACTGARCTGAGGGTATTTATGACCAGTGAGGATGCTTCCTTGGGTTTCAAGCAAGATGAAGTTGCAGATGCCTAACCAACTCATTAAGGATAAATTAAAGCATCACTTACTAATCTACTCTTCCCTGATGGAACAACCTCTCATTATCTGCCTTAAACACTTGTGGTTTACTGAGTAGGCACGTGGCAAATTTATCCCTGCAATTGATTTTCCCACTATCAGTTTCTTTGTGTTTCAAGCACTGTGTGTCAGTTAAGGCAAGTTAATGTGAGATGAGATCCATGTCCTTTGGATTTTGGGGGAACTGTCCATATGGAGGCAGGCACTGTTCAGTTCTGGGTGCTCAGCTGTGACSTTCATCTGAAAGGAAAGGATGATTCAACTGTGGAGCTGCTGGGGGAAATACTGGAAAAGCAGTTATTTCAAGTATTTATTGGACACAATTTAAGGGATCTTGTTGTCTCTCAGCATACCTGCACACAACTGTGTTCATCTGTAAATTGGTGACTTTCTTCACAGGAAGTTCTTCAGTTCCAGTCTTGAGTTTSTAGTTCTGTGTTCCTGCTCCCTTCCTGTATCTTGGGGAATACACTTGGTGCTGCAGTAAATATTGTGGCTTACAGTAAACCTATTTAATTTCTGTGAGTCTGAGACTTCTGATGCAGATGTTTAATGARGTGAGCTGGTTCCCCACTGACTTTGCATTACCATTTTGAGTAATTTTTCTAACTTGCAGTGCTTTTGTACAATCTCRTTGAAGTAAAAATAGCAGCTGTCTTGTTTTGAGTTTTTCCTGTGTAGCATTCTGGGGAAATTATCACTTTAGTTCATATAAACAAATTGATAATAGTGTGGTGGTGGGGAAATCTGAAAACCAATATTAGGGCCATTAAGGATGTGAATACATMCTGCTAGAATTTTTTCAGGATTTTGGGAAGAAAAAAAAAATGCACTAAGTAAATGTGTTCTTAARCTGCAGTTGAGTTTTTGTGGGGCAATGATCCCTTTTTCAGAACCTTTTMATGGACTGGTTTTACTTGTGTATTGTGACTCTCAAGACTTCATAATCAGGGGGCGAGCTAAATTTTAGAATTTTCAAATCTAAAAAAAGTATTAAAGTGATTGTTAATGTAAATGACAATGTTAGGATTTTGTAATAGTGATAGTAATATAATATGTGCAGTTGATGCTGGGAATGGAAAATGGTCATTCCAATGAAACTGAAATAAAGGAACAAAAACATCTTCTGTAAGACCAATAAATAAAAGCAGGAGTAATTTAGGAGAACTAGCACATACTTGGCTGGGAGGACTGTGAACAGGGTTTGTGGGAGGAGCTGTGCAGGCAGGCAGAGCTGTTGGTGCTGGTGCAAGGAGGGTGGCAGGAGATGAGCTTTCCTTAAGGATGTGACCCATCCCCATCAGGAGATGCTGCCTCTGGCCTGGGGGAGTGGGCCCTGTTACCTGGCACATGTGGTGGCTGGACCACCCTGAGTAAGATGATGCACTGCTTCTGCTAATTAAGAGCTTTATTAATTGATAGGATGAAAAGTTATGCTATAAAAWAGACACTACTGAAGTTAGAAGCTTAAACTTAGGGCTTTCTTCATGCTTCATGTTTATAGTTATTGAAACCAAATCTTTATTTCTACTGCTAAAAATAGCACCACACAATACCTTATTATTATTTCTTGCTTGTATAATTATTTTATATAATCATTTACTTATTTTTTTCCCATCAATCCCGATTCTTGTAAAAATACCTTGTATAAAACAAGAGCAGCAGYCAAATGTTCACCTTGCCACTCATGGCTGTATTGATCAGGCTCTCAAAAAAGAGTCACTGTGACATAGCTTTAATCAAAAATATGTATAATCTCTCTCTCACATTGTCTGATGTTGAGATGGGTAGTTGTGCTTCCCCAAGGAGAATACACTAGAATCTTTATGCTGAAGGCCAAATCCTAATAAATCTGCAGAAGAATTCYTTGCTCTAGAATATTGCTTATTCTTCTGTTTTATTTTCCAGTCAGCCATATTCAGATAAAAACCTACCTCTAGTTCTGGTAAGGGCTAAAAGGAATATGAAATGYAAGGCTGAAATCTATGTGGAGATTRCTAKGGTYTGCTTCTGACAGCAAAGTGGYGCCTTTCCAAGTACATTCCAAGTAACTAGCTAGTCCATTAAGGTGCTCAAGTCACCTCATCTTAGAATATTTGATCTSCAAAGTGAAATGACACTTCATTTTCTTGTCACTGAGTGTATTTGATCAYGGTGCTTGAAAGTGTACGATTTCAAAGCAGACATGCCCACCCTCAATTACTGTCCTTCTGACCTTTCTTACTGTTCCCTCCTACTGTCAGATGAAGCTATTTTAGTGTGTGATCTTTAGTCTTTATTTAAATGGAGCTTTATTGTGGAGAYCTGGTTTCTAATAGTGCCTAGGAGTCATCTCAAATATGTTCTTGTTTTTGGTGTAATAGTAGGAAACCAGAGAAGGAAATGAACTGGTTTGGTTCTAATCTTGCTCAACAAATGAAACAGCCCTTTTGGAAGCTGGTGACTGTGGTGTTGTAGGCACGAGGATATTTTGTGGTTGAACCTGAACCCTACTGGAGAGCCCAGGCTGTGAGACTCACGGGGAGGGGATGAGGATCAGACCTGACAACAGATGCTGTTGCTGTCCCCAGCCCTTTGCTCCGTGGCTTTGATGAATGTTCCTGACCCCGGGGCAGGGATGTCTGCTCAGCTCATGAGTGAGGTCCTGAGGAGCAGCAGTTTGCAGTCTGGCAGCAGTGTGGTGATGAACTTCTGCTGTGGTTTGCCTCGCTGAGGAGGGCTGCAGGCACCACGGGAGGTGGTGTGAGAGGGGATTTGCCAAAGTGGATCTGATGGAGAGTCTCTGGCACAGGGGTGGGCCCTGCAGGAAGGTGACTGCAAACTTAGCACCCCAGTTTTGGTCTGGTGCTGCGATTTTTTCAGAATTTAAAGGGGTTGTAAAGCAACTGATGAGGTTACAGTTAATTACTTCAGAGGTTAAAAAAAGTGATGTGATTATTTTTGGCATTTATGAATAAGGAAGAGCAGGACGGCCTTTGTCCCTGCAGCTTACTAATCTTACTCTTCCACTGGAAGACAGACTAGCACCTGAAACTTGTATAGCCTACAAGATTTTTTAGCTTTCTTAAGAAAAATCCAAATTTTTTTACAGCTGCAGCTATTGATAAGAAAATACATAATGAATTGGCATGTATTGTATTAAATGCCTCCTTGCAGTCATACAATTAACTTGGTTAATTACCTGAAGCTTCCAAAGCTGGTTTGAAATTGAATAAACAATTTCTTCAAATACTTTGTTAAAATAGTTTTGATCTCCATTGACAAAAATATGTCAGTGTAGTATGCAGTGATGAGTCCATGCATATTGGTAAAGGAGGACTAAGTGGACCACAAGGATACAACCTCAAATAGGGCATCATCTTCTGAAACTTACTGGAAAAGCTCTGAGCTTGCCCAGAACCTTTCTGAACGCTTTACTTTGTGTCAGAGAGTGGAACTTTAATGCAGGAGAAAAGGGGACTGGCAGCTGCTGCTGGTCCTACCCCCTTCACATGCCTTTTGAAGGTTTAGAAGATACCCCACTGGGGGAAGGACAAGAAGGTGCAGAGGTCCCATGTCTGGCACCATGGGGTTGGACAGGCTCAGAAAAACAGTGAGCATGTGCTGAAATTTTGCCCTAAATACAGCTGAAACCAATCATGCACTCATCACCTGACTTGCTTTGCCCTTTGACATGAAACAGATTTTAAGAACAATATAAATGACATTGTTTATAACACATGCCATGTGTTTCACTCAGGGTTTATCATGCTTTCATACTGGTTACCTCTTGTAGTACAGCTTTGTTTTCCTCTTCTTATTTAGATGCTCTTTTTTTAAAATGAATAGCATTCAAATAATCTGAAGTGCTTTTAGTAAGTTTTTTGGTCCTAAAACTCAATGGGAAATTATAGTTAAAATAAAAGCAGAGTATGAATTTATTGAGCTGTTTTTCTTGTCTGGGAATGACTGATTAAATTAGGTGAAGATAATGTCATTTACATTTGGTGCATTTTCTTCTTTGTCAGTAATTTTTCTCATTATGTCTTTTCAAAGGCTTGAGTAATTGTGCAWAGCACACTTAGAATACAAATCAGACCTATCAGAACAGCTTCATTTTTAATTGGTAAAGATGATTTAATGAATACTTTAACACTCTTTTATTGATGCTATGTGAACAAACCTGTATTGCACTTGTAGCAGTCTAAATTTCTGAATGTTTTTATTTCCCTTCACTTGCACACACACACAGGGAAGCCCTCATAACTTAATGTTGCATACAGGTAGGATTCTTAGAAAAGAAAATCTTTACAAAATCAGGGCTGCTACTTTTTCTAAGTGCAGCCAAGCAGCTGGCTAAGCTCCCATGTGAAGGAATCTTGGGAGTGAGAATCAGTTTGCACATCAACCTCTTCTTGTAGAGGAAAATAAGTTGCATTGGTAATAACAAAAGATCTGTCCCATGAGAATCCACCAAGAAAAATTGTAAGAACATGTGGATAGAGAGATGTATATGTACACACACAAGCAATGGATTGAGTGGCAAGAAAATGACTTGGCAATTGGAGTTGAACACCAAGTCTTTGAAAACTGTGTAAAAATGAGTTATGTGAGTAAAGAATTGGCTTTGTCTGCATGAGAAACTGAGTGTCCTTCTGCTGTACTGCAACATCTGGTGGACATCCTGACACTGGTTCTGCATGGATGTGAAACCTGTGATTTGTTTTGAAATGCTGATCAGTGTTGTAGTGAATGGTGCTTTGGTGAGCTGTGGAAGGCAGGGTGGAGACTCTRGATGTCATCCTGTGAGTTATGTGACATTTCAACCCTCCCTGCTGCTAATAACCCTTCCATACGCCATTAAATGTTCTGTAGCTCTAGTACAGACCCAGCAGTTCTTTGGTGTTAAAGAGCTCCTTCTCTGACAAATTCTGTGTGTATAAGCACACAAGATCAAACCTGGGTGAAATCTGAAAGCTGGCCATCACTACAAGCCAAGTGTCCTATGAGTTCACTTTCCAATTAGGTTAAATTTTGAGTCCCAATTGCTTCAACTTCTCAGGCTGACCTGGAGGGGTTTGATCTATTCCCAGGGCAAAAATTGCCAACAAACTGAGGAGGCCAACAGATTTTGGGGGCTGCAGTTTGTGCAACCTGCAGCAGTATGTGTGWAAGATATTCCAGTGCTGTATCCTGCTCTATGACAACAGAAAATAAGAGGCAGAGAAGACTTAATTAAATGCTGCCACCACCTTCAGTGGATGCAGGATAGAACATCTGAAGATTAGACAAGATTATGATACCTTTTAGTGTCCTCAAATTGAAAAGATTTTACATCCTAGTCCAAAGTACTGCACTGTCCCTGAATATATCATACATGGTAGTGTAATGGACTGTCATATGAGGCTGTCTATAAAGCTTAAGTGAGCTAAAAATGAGAATGTGAGCAGCCTTGGAGCATATAACTTGCAGGTTGGTGTGTGGGTGTGAATTAGAGATGTCCCATTAACCTCTCTGCTGTTCAAACTGTGCTGCACTATCAACTGCACCTTAAAGGATTCAGTTGGGAAGTTAATTATGTCAATTTAATCTCTCACTTGATCCTCACTGAGGCTGGCATTCAATGCAGCACTGCAGTACTGGGGCAGAGAGATCTTTACTGGCCTCTAAAATTTTTTCTGAAATCAAGAGCAGGAGAGAGAGAGCAAAATGTAAGCAAGATTGGGTAGAAGTAATAAAAATACTGTCTAAAAAAGCCCCAGCACCCTTATGAAAGRATGAGATTTACCTAGGTGTGCTCATCTCACTGTATTCCATTTAGTATGCAGGAAAGAGGTGTGTAATATTTCATCACTAGAAAATATGGCAGATATGTTATTACTGTCTTTTCTCCATTGARAGGAGCTTCAGTTTTCTTAACTACACCACTAATCTTTATCAACTCTGTTGCAATTCTATTACAGTTGCTCCTATTTCCTGCTGGTTCAYGAGTTCTAAGGCAGAAGTTTTGCTTTTGTTGCTGAAGGTTCTTTGTCACAAACTGTGACACAAGTGCGGAAGCTTCCTCTCTATAGAGCTCRGTCTCATTTATCTATAGTTATCCATAACAGAAGTGCCTCATCTGAATGGCACACTTTAAATATGTATAGTACATTAGGATGCAGATGTGTTACATGGAGAAGGGAGTTGGTGTCACGCTGCTGGAAATCATCTGAGCATCACTGATAAGTGAGACGCTCAACAGCCGCAAGGCCTGTGTGCAGTGGAGTGTGCTGCTGTTCATTCCTCTCCTTGTTGTTCAAATACTGAAATCTCTGCTAGTGAAATATGCTATACTCATCTCACTGAATGCATAATAAAACAATCTGGCTTTATGGAGAGTATTTCTTSCAGCAGATAAGTTGTGACTCTGTGCTGGTCACGCTAGCAGTGAAACAAAGGTTTGGCAAAATGATACTCAAGTGGGCAAAATGATACTGAAGTACTGAGGTTGTGGTTTGGGTTTGAAAGATTAAAGCAGATCAGCTTATTGGTTGCTTTGTTGTACACCAAATGAGAGTTTGGCACTGAGGTACTGGTTTAATTCAGTCCAAGCACAAGAATGCTGCTTGACTCCATCAGTGTTGTGGAAAGCTGGTCTGTAGCTCCACGTGTACCATGTTTGTGTTGTGTGAAATGGCCTGAAGGCATTGGCCTTGGAAAACTGTCCTGTGARCTGCTTCCAGCCCTTCTTTTCTCTGTGCTTTGTCCCTCCTGGTATAACCTGTGTCCTGCAGCTGAGAGGAGGCAGCACAACTGGTGCAAGCCTGCAGCCCTTGTATGGTGCCACTCTGGTTTTGTCACATTTGAGGCTCACGAAGGACATAATAGAGAGAGATCCAGGCCTGGTGAGGTAATGAAGGTGGAGGAAAGTGGACAGACAGGAGGCACATGAAGATGCACAGGCATAAAGTGCCTGGGGTCAGTAAGTGACTTGGCCATGGTCATGCAAGAGATGCAACCCCCCAAAACGGGCTTTAAGAGCAAAGCCATAGCTCCCAGCATCCACAAAGCATCTCATGTAATAAATCTGGATGTAATGTGAAGCTGCAAACTTATAGAAAAAGAATCAATATAAAAATACTAGCAAACCTATATTAAAAAAACCTGCCCTGAGCTCGTCTCAGGGTGAAGAAGAGGGAGCCATCACCATGAGCACCCTATTTCCCTCAGCCAAGGACAGCTCTGCAACCACATCAAGGCCAGAATGTAGCACCTGGCTGAAGGGCTCAGGGGGGCAGGGCAAGCTAACACCAGAAAGGTAAATATTTGTATATGCACACTTTTCTTCTAGTTCTTCTTTGTGTTAGTTAATTCCAGCTAATTATAGTATGAYTGTTAAATTATCAGCTAGACTGAGAAGAAATTCTCAGTTTATATGTGTTTTTACATATCAGTGAAAGATGTTCTTCCTATTCTCTACAAAGTAAGGTTTAAACACAGTAAGAGTAAGGCCTCATTTCTCAGGTGAGACCCTCCTCTGGATTTGAAAGCCTTTTGAAATCTCGCTGCTTTTGTGCTCAGAAGGAATGCCAGGATGTGATCCTACAGTTCCATCTTAAAAATCAGATGAATAAGCAATCAGGACTCATGAATATTGTACCAGAATTGCATATTGAGAATAAGAGTAGAGATTCATTACTCAGTGCTTCTGCACAGAGGTATTTTGCAGGAAATCTGCATCATAATGCATGACTTCCTATTGGATTTGATTTAATAAAACAAACCAGAGGTTCAGCATTTTTTATAGCTTCCATTTTCAGTGAYGGGATTTATTTCTGTCTAAAAATAACATTATTCTGCAGCTGAGCAGTAGGGAACATTCTCCCAGTTACTGCAGCATCAGCAGTGCYCTGCCATCTATTTTCTGGCATGTGTGTTGAAATGCTCCCATTTGTGAATGTGGAGATTAGTCAGTGGCATGGCTGAGAAGGATGGAYTTGAGCCATAAACCAAGAGCTAGAYYCCYCCTTGATTTAAGAGCACTACTTTGTACTTGGCCAGGTGAAGATCCTGGCATCAGCTACTTCAGACTTTGGCTTCATTTGGAGAAAGTAATTTCCTTTGTTATGGTGAGTGAGAAGTAGTGCCAAGAGATAAGTAGACTGCCCACCCCCTTCCCTCCATACTGATATGGACTGAACAGAACCTAAAGAGATTTATGAGAGATGTCTGTTGTGGTTGTCAGCTTGGCTTTTTTCTGTATGAGAACCTTTTTGTTATGCAGTAGTGTGACTTCTATGTATCTGTATGATTTAATGGCSAGGTATCAAGAAAAGCATGCACACACAAATTGTACCTAGAGTTGAAGATAATTGGCATGGCTGCTTTATAACTTGACTCTGATTACCCACAATCTTAATTCTGTGTTGAATTTTGCAGCTGGAATTCAGTCCTAAGCTAAATGCTCCAGTACATGGGTAATAAAACTTACTCAGATATCTGCTAGCTCATAGCTCTGATGTTGCACATAGAGAGAGAAAGAAAAATCATTATCACAGTACTCTCAAATATTTGGTTTGTGCCATATCCCTGAAGAGTGCTAAAAAATCTGGTTGGGAATCAGTTGCTGAATCACTGAGTTTTTTTGAGCCAGTTTTCTCAAATCTGCTTGACTGGGAATATTATGGATTAAATAATATCCATAATATTGAGGTCTGATTGAGGAGTAGGTCAGTGGTCCCTGCCCTTGGGGTGGGGTTTTCTGTGAGGGACATCAGAGCACAGGCTGTGATGAGCCTCTTGCTGTGTGTGTGAGAGCACTGAGTCCACTGATTTGTGGCCCTCTAGATGTACTAAAAACCAACTTTTATTTCTTTTATTCTATAGTTAAACCACTTCTTTTATCAAAGGTCTACTGATATGCTCTTATGCCACAGCAGAATCCAGCCCAGCCTTTTTGGGGTTTGGCTTTTTTCCCYTTGCCAGCTTTAGGATTGTATCTCTCAATTGCTGTTCCTACAACATATCAAAAAGGAACCTTCTCTTTGTAACCTAGYTTGATGACCCAGCTATTACTGGTACAGAGGTCTAAGTCTCTTTCCTCTTTGACTGCATTTTTATGAGGTCTGAAATGCCAATGAACATTAAAATAAAAATTCTAATAGAACTTGGCAGGGGAAAACCTGAAAAGGTATTGGGAGGACTATCTCATTTTTGACAAGTTGAGTGTTTCTTGCGGTGGGAGCTTGTAGCACATGTTGGGGGGGACAGGAGAGGTAGAAAGAAAATAAATCAGTGCCTCTGTATGATGTTATCTAAGAGTTTTTAATCATGAGAGCAGACTATCATTCTGTGTGGGGGAGAATATGTTCACTGTATATAGCAATATACCTCACAGTTTATTGTGTTGATGTGTGTAATGAGCTGAAGCAARCTCTACTAAAAATGAGCATAAAAAGAAACTCCTAACATGTTAGATCTGAATCTGCTAATATTTAATGTGCACTTCATCTGACAGGTTGAAGCAGAGCCCTGGTGGTGTGGAATTGTAAGAAATGAATAGGTTWTTCTGGTGCATGCATTCATCTTGCTTTTAATCAGAGAAACAATAACCTGGTCCACAGCTTAGCCTGTTGACAACTGCTATAATGCATTTGTCCTGACACTTGCATTATCCTAAATACTGATATAAATATCAGGAATCATATCTGCAAGTCAAAACTCAGGAAAGGWGATGGAGAATGGCATGCAGTACATTTTTAAACAAAAATAGCATTGCTTATGACCTATCATATGTAACTTCTTATGTGCATGTGCTGCATCTTTAGTGTGGGCATGGAAGGTGTGGTGGGTAATGTATTGGTAGAAACAGCACTTTGGATTCACAGCAAAGTTTAAACATACACAGATTATTATCATTCAAGAAGCATACATGCATTATAGCTTTTCACAAGCAGTTTGGATTATATTATTTCTGAACAACATCTAGGAGTAGTTTCTGCCCTGCTTTTGCAGCTGCTCTATTATGGAATGAAACATGGAAAGCTTCATCATGTTTTCTGCTCCCTGGGACTCCCCCGAGGCTGCTGTGCTTGTGTGCCAGTGCCCTCGGTTGCTTTAGGAATCCAGATCAGGAGGAATGTAACTTCCCACAGCAGAGAGTTTCTGCACAAAGAGGAATCGTTTAAGGGGAGGAATCTCAGTGCCTGTTAACACCTCTTCAAGTAGAAATGATATCAAGGTCACACCAGTGGTTTTCCTGATCTTGCAGCTCCAGGCAAAGGGCCACACTGAGCTCCAGGTGAATTGCTCTGTGAGGTGCTGGAATTGCTCTTGAAATAATTGAGCTTACTTAATGGTCCAGTTAAAAAAAAACACTAATAGCAAACCAAACAAGAAACAAACAAACCCAAAAGCCCAATACCCCAAATCTAAACTGAACCAACCAACCAAAACCCAACAAAACCCAAACAAAACTAAAACCAACCAAACCCCGCCTAACCCCCTCTTTCTGTCCAAGAGGACTGTATTCACTGTGGAAATGTTAGATGTTAGAATCCCATGGAGTTCTTGTCTCTTCCAGACACCACCTCCTTGCCAGGTAGATCTGTGAAGTTTCTTGAAAGTTGTGTCGTGTTGTTATATAAATGTTTAACTGACTCTGTGACAGATCATCCAGGGCTATGAATAAGGGCTCTTGCCCACACAGATTCTTTGTTCTGTCTCTATCCAGGTTTTCCTCTAGTCCTGCTGACATCCTTGCTGGTTTCCACAGGTGGGAAGACTGTGTCCTGGGAAGTGCCTGGTTTCTGTAGGGCTGTAAGGTATTTCTGCTGCTCTYGCAGTAGAAGAGCACAGACATCATCACCCAGTGCAGAGCTTTCTGTTTGGGGTTTCTTCTTGCCTTGTGTGATGACCGTTCCTCTCTCTGCCTGGCCAGTGGCCTCTGGAGCTCAGCAAGGAACAACAAGAAACCTCAGGAACTTGAATTTTAGTCAATGCTRTCCCAGAAGAAATGAGGGGAGCATGCTGCAGAAGAGAGACTTAGTGATTTTAAAATTTCATAATATTTTGTCATTAGTGAACCTTGCATGTTGTAGACTCATGGCATCATTTTAGGTTGGAACGACCTCTAAGCTCGTTTCCTACCATGATGCCACAACTGATTGTTAGCAGCAGAGTAAATTGCATTATTAGCTTTGCTAGCTCTCTCCTCCTGAAGGCTGCTGTTCAACTTGGTTTTGTCAGATCAGACAATTTGCTAATTCTGGTTTGGCTTGCATTGATTTGTTAGAAACTGCACGGCCCCTTTGCCCACAGCAAAACATAAATGACTGCATCTACAGAAATTTCCTGCTGAGRTTTTTCAGGTGCCCTTTAAGGCTCTGACCTCAAGGGTGCATACAACCTTTTGATGCATCCTCTTGCCTGATAACTTAAAATAGCTTTTTCTATTGATTTTTGGAGATAATTATGAAAGATGTTTCCATCTGCTGAATTTTGAGACTGAAGTTTTAAAGCATTTATGTCACTAACATGAGATATGATGAGAAACATCTAATCAGATCTTTCTCTGTTCTTTTTAGGACTATTTAATATTAAGAGAATTGGTTGTAGTATGTTTTTTACACCAAGAAAATGCGGGAAAGAATTGAACCTGCAGCAAAAAATGCATCAGAACAGCTGCCTTGGACCAGGCTAGAATGGTGTYAGTATAGAATGTAGGTGGTCAATATTCACACTCGTGGCTACTCATAAAACACAGAGCCAGGGTGGTATTTTAAAGCTGCTTAAAATCTGCTTCATCTGATCAGTACTTGAATTAAATGATTCATCTGGTAAAGCAACCAACAAAACAGCTYGATGAAACAGCAGAAATAATTAACAATCTAATTAATTTGCTAGACTAAAAAAAATGCCTCTAGTATATAGTATGCCATAATATTTTCAAAATGTCATGAGGAAGAAAGGTATAAATCCATCATGATGGCACTCAGAAAGCGCATGCCCTATTCAAAATGGACCACACTTGTTCATTTGGGTAAATATAATTTAATTTTTAATTTTATAAAGAATTTTTAGTTTTAKAATAGAAATAGTGAGCCATCCAGCTGTCAGTGACTTGGAAATAGCAGAAGCACCTGTGTTCAGATAGCCATGTTCCATACAGAAAGCTGTGATAACGAAAGCAGCTGCTTAGGTATAAATCCTGTCCTGTGGGGACTCTCTGAAAGAAATCCTTCATCCCTGTGGCTGCAGAGTAAGTCTCCAAGGCAGGTTTGCAGGGATGGTTTGTTATGGTGGTTCTACCTAGTGACCAATTAAAGTCAGCATATATCAACTTACAGTATTTTCTTGGGAAACTTATAATCTAAAAAAAAAAAGGGATTAACAGCTGGAGGGGCTTGGGGAGAAAGGAGACAGTGTGCAGGAAAACATCTCTAAATCTGCAGTCTTAACCTAATATTTGCCACTTTGTTTTTTTACTCTGATGGTGTTTCACATGGGAACAGTGTCAATTGAACCTGTTCWGGAAATTCCATAGGACATTCCTCTTGGCTTTGAGACTTTTCATAATACACCTGGGGCCAAAGCTAATGATTGTCCTAGAGCTACTCTTCATAGATTGTGATCAGAATGAAGGAAAAAATAGTCTTGAGGGAAAGCTGATAGTTGTTATCTCTGCCCAACCTTCTAATGTGAAAAGGTCTGTGGGAAAAAGTGGGTAATTTTTGGTTAACGTGATCTTTAGCCACTTCTAATTATTATGAGGTTAGAAACTATTAGGAGTTTGATTCATAGACTTATGTCATTTTTAATAAACTGTATGGACTGGAGAGGTGGTGATTGACTGCAGTTATTGATAATATATGTATGCCAAAAATATGTATTTATCAAGAAGTTGGAAGTAAACACAGAGTGGTCTTACACACAAAAGCATGCATAAGAATATTAATGAGGTTGCTCAGTCAAGCACTGGAATTTAGGACATTCCAAAATTGTGATGGCTTAAGCAATAGCTGCATCTCTTATTTTTAATTGWAACCATTTACTGAGGAGGCAATTTMTTTTTAAAAAAGGAATATGATGATGCAGTTGAAGGCTGTTTTATAAAGCATATTTATGGGGAAGAAGGAAAAGATTTTAATTTTTTTCTTTAAACACTTCAGCATGAAAGGAAATTCACAGCATGCAGAGAAGTTGTCCTACAGGATGATTCCAGATAAAATATCAGTGGGCTACTCCAAATTATAGAGATGTAAACTGGTTATTTTCTTAGGAGAATCTTCTTAAAATGGGACTTACTATCTTATAGTAAAGGGCAAGTGCTGTTGATACCTGTAATAAAGGTGAAGTGTTTTCCACTTTGAAAATCCTCATTTGCTCAAAGAGGGAAAACAAAATAGATAAAGATAGAACTTTACATGAGGTATTACATCAGATTACTAGGAGGATTCTGGGGTGATAGGAAGTTTTACTTGGTGTTTACCAAGGAGATGTTAACCTTTGTCTCCCTGTATTTCTTTATTTCTGTTTTTTTATCTGTGACTTTACCTTGACTCTGGGACCTGTAAAATCCTCAGGCTTGTCTGAGGTCACTTTTTACTCTGGGATAGAAAGTGTCTTGCATCACAAACTTACCTGTCAGGATGGGAGGACTAGCATCTACAAAGCAAATCCGGTTTAATTAGCCTTTTTGGGGTTCATCACTGAATCATACTGAGGCATGGAGTGCTTGCCACTACCAGCAAAGGGTTTTTTCCAAGACCCTTCAAAAAAAAAAAAGAGGAAATAACCTGTCTGCTCATTTCTGTTTGTTGACTGCTATTTGGATCTGGTGGTGTAAATTTGGCTCATGCTTTGTGGGCATTGCTGGGTCGTTAAACTTTTAATGTTGCAGGAGAGCTTCTAAATTTGTTTTATTATTAATTTTGGAATTTTGAGACAAGACTTGCATGTGGAATTTCACTTGGAAGTGAAATTTGGTCATTAAAACACGCTACTGAAAAAGAGACTATTTTAGGATGCGTAGGTGAGACARGAGATAATACTTTTCTTTTTGTCTCAAATTTGAATGTCAAGTGTCAGCTCCAATACTTAYATTCAGTTTTAGAGAAGGAAGAGGCTGTTCATGTGCATGCAAATAAAGGGAATTTCAGTTCCTGGTGTTTTAGAATAGTTTRTGGCTGTGCTGTTCTATGCTGCATTATCTTGGAGCAAGTGTTGTGCTGGTTGGCTTTCTCTTTCCAACCTGCAGGAAGTCTCTTTTTTAGATGTTTGCAGTCTTAGCTGCACTGTCAGTTTTTTCTCTGGAACTGCTGGAAAATCAATACAGGTTGAGAAAAGCCACAGTTTGTGTTTATCATAGCAGTTTCATCTGGATCAACTAGTCTTGTGATGTACTTTTAGCTAGGAATAAGAAAAGCAAGAAACCATRTAATACTGAAACTTAGTGAAAAGCAGTGCCCCAGATTTTAGAAATTACTTCTGGGAATAATTCCAGTTGATAATTACCATTTAAAAATATCTTTTAAGCTGCTATGCTTAATTACCCATGTAAATATGTATTAGAAGTACCAGAGATAGAGTAAAATGAAATGGGGAATGTGTTTGCTTGTAGATACAATAAAAATGATTTTGTTCTTTGATGTGTACACAGTGCTAAATAGAAATGTAAGTAATAGCAACAGCATTTGAATGGCACTGTATACAGTGCTGCTTCTGGTTTCTGTAGGTCCAGTTTCATGATCAGGATCACATGCTGAAAAGCCTCTTTGCTYTCTGTTTCCTGGGCACCTTTGCTTTGAAGCTCCAGAAAGGAGCAGACTGAAGCAGTGGCTGCGTTTAGTGACACTTCTTTTTCTACTGCAAGGAGAGGAGAATAGACATTTAAAAGCATGTAAATGCTGGAAACTTGGAAACCAGCGGTGTTTGCAGAGGACTAGGTTTTTTTTTTCTTCAGTTGAATGTGTGTTTGGTTTACTGAAGACTGGGCTCATTAACCTTGGGCTGAAGCCTGCCTTGGTCACATCTTCACCACAGTGAAAGGCAGAGGTCACTCATCTGGGTGTTGTGAGAGAAGGACAAATGTTAATATGGTCTGTCATCTACMGTGACCAGATCTCGACTGACGCATCATCATGAATTATCTGGGCCTTCTGACCCAAATTTGCTGCATTTTCCTTTGGTTCTCTGTKTTGCTCTTCTGAGTTTTCCTTTGTTTTCCACTCAGACATTCAGTTAATCTCATGGCTTCTGAGCACATCTCATTTCAGTTTATGCTGAAATAAAGACTATTAAGCCCAATATCCATGGGGACCTGAATTTGGTTCACCTGGACTCTAAGGCTGCCATATGATAATGTATATATATATTTTTTTTTATGGTTTGCTTTGGGCTTTTTTTTCCCAAGCAAGTGTGTAAACAGGTAGAACTTTCATGGCAGCCTTGTCTTTGAAAAACAGCCTAGGGAAAGATGCTGGTGCAATGGTGTCTTTGGCATCCYCCCTGTAGTTTTTGTGTGTGTAGATGGCACACACAGAATCACCCAGGTCATTGGGAACAGGGGTTATAAGGGAAAGCAGCACCCATGGTGTACTCAGCAAAGGGTAAACCTCTGTGGGATGGAGCATTTGGGATATACAGGGGTTACACCAGGGTGATGCAAGCCTGAAGATTGCCCTCCAGGGCCAAGCTGAAGCTGTCCAGCTTTGATAGGGTGACACCGCGTGTCATCACCGCCGCTGTCACCTGCCCGGGGCAAGGAGGAATCCTGGCCGGGTTTCCAAGGGGATTATCGTCATGGGAGGGCCAACCTTAGCATCTCTCAGTTCACATTCATCACTGAAAGGTCAAAAAACCTCTTTGAAACAGTTTTGAGAGCATTTTAGCAGCTCCTGTCTGTTACAGAAATCCTTAGTGTGGAGGCTGAGCTTCTCCAGTGGAGGAAGGGTGCTGGAGCTGCTCCCACACCCTCTCTAGCCTCTTCATTTGCTGTGTGAGAGGGGGGTATTGGTTAAATTGAAACACTTGGGGTTAAGTAACAATTATTCTACTCCATACCTGATCCCTCCAGTACCAGTTATTATCTTTGCAACTTTGATATGTAGGGCTCTTAAGAACTTGTTCTGCAGTCCAGGAGAGCTTGTGTCCCATGTGAACCTGTCCCATCTCTCCCTTCCTTTTGAAATGATGCTTGTTAGGCTATAAATATTCATACAAAAGAGATCAGGGCACAGCTGAATGTTTGTGTTTGTATTCTAATTAATGAGCAAATTCCCCTKCCCCACGTTCTTACTATAAAAATCTTCAGGATTGTAAGAGTCTGTGTGTTTATATCAAACATGCCAAGGGAATTGTTAGGGGGAGCAGTTTATGACTTGGCCAYGAGGACTTTGCTTGCCTGGAACTGTCTTTTATTAAAAAACCTTCATGAAAATACCTGTTTTTCCCAGTGTTAATTTGAAATTCTCTGGGAGACTGAAAACCCTACAAGAAGTGTCTGTCTGCAACTCATAACCGGAGAGGAGGAGGAGGTGAGAGGCAGAATATAGGTAAATTATCCAGTAACCTTTCAATCCTTTTGCAAAGGGAAATAGTAGGTAGCAATAAAAATTTCTAAGTCTGATAAAATATCTCCAACAGGACCTTGTTTCTTTGCAATATTGTSATTTTACTAAATCAAGGTCAGATGAGAACTAGATTAGCTGCATGATTAATATATATATATATAGGGCCTCACATAGCAAAGTCAGCACACTGAGGACACTTTCATTATAAAGATTGTGCAAATAATCACTGGTGTTTAACCACACAGTAGATTTGACTGAAGCAAWGAAGTTATTACTAAAAAAATTGCCACTCAGTTACTTCAACAGAATTTACTTTCACRAGAAGCAGCAGCTTCTATGAAAGAAAAGAAAAACAAAATCCTAACAGTGCAATGAATAGTCTGAAAACCCTTCAAAAAAGAATACAGTAGTGAATCAGCATATCATGGAACATTGTACATTGCTCATTGCACTGCAAAGCATTGTAGATAAAGTAGAATGCTTCTCATTTATAAAATGCTTCTGAAGAAAAATGACAGCAAGGTCTAGGTTTGTCAGACTTCATTCTGATTTTCCTTTTGTCTCTTAAATTAAAAAAAAATATCCTGACTGGTATCTGAGAGAATGTTTAAAATGAAGTTTGGCTACATGATGAAAAGGGTATTTGTGTGGAAGCAAGTAATAAAATATAACTTAATGGTGGTTTTAGTGCTGTTTTTGTGAGGAAGGGACTCTGCCTGAAAAGGTCTCCATAACTGGAGACCTCAAATTTCATTGTCTCTGTTGGGGCCTGGGTGTATTTGAGAAGTTGTGGTGACAGCTTTTTTCTGAAAGGGAAAGGAATTCCTTTACTCTTTTCATCTACTGTGGTGGTGCATAAAAATGTGAACTGCCACTGACATATATTCTGTTCTTAATGGYGCCCATTTCACTGGAACAGCTGATTAAGTGGATCACAATAACCAAGATCCAAATTGTGGGAGCATCTTGAATATCCAGTTTGCATTTTGCAGTGGAAAACCACCAAAAGAATCCTATTAAAGCAATAAAAAGGAAGTCATCTACTGACAACCCTACAGAACCCTGAACTTGCCGGGTCAGGCCATCTGTGTTATTTACATTTTAGAGGGTTTCTGGGAGGACAATTGCAGAGTTGCTGTTGGTGGTAGTACTTGGAGAGGGAGCTGTGTTTGTGCTGCTCTTTGCAGTGGATCAGTTGGGCACAGCACAGTGCATGATGACTTAACTTGTGTTTAGTGTGGACTTGTGAAAAAGGCAAGGTAAATCTTGCTTCTGTGKGGTTCTGAGTGAATTGAGTTGTGCAGCTTCAGTGTCAATGTTTACWTTGGGAATAACCAGCACAATCTTCACTTCTCAAGGCTCACTGAAAAGTCAATACACTTACAGCTGTAACCACCACCACTGCCCCCCATGTCTATGTACTTTGCATTTGGGAGGGGGGGAATCCTAATTCASAACAGAAATAGAGAAAAAATGGGTAATTTTTCTCCACTGAGGAATGAAATAAAAATTGAGCCAGGTAGAGCAGAAGTGCTRTGAAGTAGAACTCTGGCAGTCTGATACTTAGGGAAGAGATCCATGTGTTTAAGAAACTTTTAATTTGCTATTAGCCATTCTCACCAGCTTCTGAAAGAAAATGTCTCTGGTTGCTCATCTTTTGAACACACTGGGCTTTGTTTTTGGTGGTTTTGTTGTAGTTGYTGAAAAAAACAAAGAAGAAAAGCCCTCAGAGAATATTTCAACATATTTTTTCCCCACTAGAACAAACAAGCAGCTGGACCAGATGAGAGATTTGTCCATTCAGCCCTGTGCTTTAATTGGCTACTTGATCATGCCTGGGAAAAAATAGATTAACTAGGCAAGCTTTTAGTGAAATTTCCTCAGAGGGATCTGCCAACCATTAACAATTGGCACTTTATGTACACTTTGACCCAAGTATGTTTTGTTTTTGTATTTAATAGCCTGTTATTTATTATGTAAAATCTTCTAGTTACTTTCAAATTGTGTAAACTAGTAGGAGCTGTCATAGCCTCTGCTGAGAAGCTCACAGGCTACTTAGAAGATTGGTGTAAAACACCCAAACCCAGCATATYTGCACTGCTTTGTAAGTAAAAGTGACCAAGTGCATCGGCACAGTCCATCATCCCAAGGATATGTTCTTCTCTCTCACTTCCCTGCTGTCTCTGGTGTATGACAAGGCCCCATTTGCTTCAGAACAGAGCTGTTTATAATGAACTTAATGMAAACACCTGTTTAGACTGACTTGAAATCACCATTAGCAGCATYTGGGAATTATTGGAATAATATCAACATAACAACGTCGATCCAGTTAATGGATAAGCTCTTGAGGAAATCAGATGTTCAAGTTGTCCTTTTGAGAAAAGGTGCTTAGGGATTGAAATCACATATAACTTATTTTATTGGTGTGTTAAATGACTTCCTTGAAGTCATATTGCCATATCCTCTTTCCTGACCTTATTGACAAAGCCAGACTGAGAGAACTTACTAAGAGGAGAAGCTGATGACAACATCTGCACTGTGTCAAAATAACTGAGACAAGCACCTGAAAAACTACATTTGTAATTCAATTGTTGCCTTTTCCTTCTGGGGCTGCTGAGAAACCCTGAGCACTTGAAAGGAAAAGACAGACCAAGGGCCCAGGAGTGGCTGATCAGAACATTTATTCTCTCTCTGCTCCYTCAGAAGTGGTGTCTTGTTATGCTGTTCCTTCTGTCTCTTTTTGGATGTCACTTCTCCAGAACAGGATTAAAATTTTAACAGTAACAAGAGATTAAAAGCTCTTYCACTAATGTGTTTTCTTATTTTGCAAAGTAGCTGTTAATACCATCTTTAATATCTATAAGCCTGACAAGGAAAAGATTTTTATTATAAATTTTGTAGCGAAAGGGAAGGCAAAAAGGAATATCATTGAAGCACAGCTCATTATTTTTATTTTAAATACTCATCTGTTTCTACCTCTTCTGTAAAATTTAATCTATCTGTTTTAAGGAAGTGTCTGCCACAGCATTAGGCATGCTTTTTATTTCAAATGCTGGTCCATTTTKAATTGTTTAAAATGGGTGGGGTCTGTGTAAAGACCCCTGGTTTAGGGGTTAAAAGTATAAAAAATTGACAATATCCTTCATGTAGGCACTGGGTGTTTGTTCTGGGGACACCTTGCAAAGAAGAGCTAATCCCAGTGACAYTCCCTCCATTTCTTAAAATGTCAAAATAAAAAGAAACCATCAGCTGTGTTCATTCACTGCTGCACAGCAAAGCTAACAGTGTAGGTTACTTAGTACTGATTTCAAACAGAAGTTGTAGTTACTTTAGAGATATATGGACCACTCTACATGTGACATCTGACACATGGGTTGAGCAACCCTTTGAATCCCTGAAGAAACACTTCCAAAATGACATTTTCTTGATCGTCTTGATTTTCCTCAGACCTTGTTTTGTCTGTTTTAAATTTTACTAGAAATATAATATGCAAGATCTCTGTGAAAGGAAAAAGAACTTGTTTCAAAAAATAAGACCAAAGAATTTTTAAAATATATTTTAACATTCTGAGAACGTGAAAATTCCTTTTTTTTTTTTTGGTGTCTGGACTGTCTGTACCAACTCAATATCCACGATAAAAACAAGCTAAGCAGCAAGTTGTGCTGCAGTTGTGAGATAATGCTGGCAAAATAATTAACTCCATCAATCAAACTCAGAGCAGGATCCTCCAGAAACGTAAAGGTGAGTCTGCAAAAACTGATAAATATTACTCAACAGAAATTCTTGAAGACCCTGCTAGGAGGGATTTTTAAGGARGTGTTAGAACCCATCTGTCTGGAGACAGCTCTGCCCTGAAGCAAGGGGACACATTCAACTGAACTTTCTGTTAGTAAACTCTGGAAATGGTGTTTGAGTGCATAAATACCACTTGCATTTCTATGTGTGATTATGTTAATACAGTGATATAATAGAAATTCTCAAAAATATTTGCATTATTACAAATATTTATTATAGAATTTATAGATGTAATATATAAAAATATGCATAAGTATCTGTTATAGGTGAGAGGATTGCCCCATACTTTCATAGAATTAATAAATTAAAACATTTCAAAGAATTAGTAAGCACACAGCTTACAAGTGTGCTTTGAAATATTGGTTAATGGGGCACCAAAACTGTCAGTCAAAAAAAAAACCCCAACTTTTAAAGCAAAACTTAAATTCCTTTTTTTCCCTCCATATCTAAGTTTTCAAGGAGGAACCTAACTATGTTGTCATGAGGGCTTTCTTTTTCATCTTGCCAATAAAACTGAATGCATTTCTGAGCAGTGCCTGAAGCATTTGTTTAGCTTAAATGAAGCCTTGAAAAAACCCCTTTGCTTAAGCCCTCTTCTAATTGGTGCCTTGAAACAGAGCTGRTGCTCAGAATGACACGGATCTGGACAAGGGCTCAATCCACCATGGCAGAAGAGATTTGGCAGTCAAAATCTGTTGATGCCTYGAGGCTGTCCCTTAACAGTGGCATCTCAGAGCTGTTCTGGTGGGGCAAAACTCTCTGAGTTGGAAAAGCAGAGGAGCTTGGCTGCTGCCTCTTGGCAGCACTGAGGTGTCCTGCTGGCACATCTGCAGCTCCTGCAGGCTCAGCATTCTCTGTGGCATCCTAACGAGGTGCAGCTCCTTGTGGAACACAGCTCTGTGCCTGCCTCTTCTCTTGTACTGTGTGTGAGTGGGAGCAGGGAAATACCTGCCAGGTAATGGCTTATAATATTCATGCAGGGAGAAAGTTAGTTGATGGCAATGTTTCATCACAGAAAAAGCCTTTTGGGATTTTTTTTGGGGGTTTGTTTTGTTGTTGTTGTTGTTGTTTGGGGTTTTTTATGTTTTTTTACACAGGTAGGTGTTGGCTTCAAAATACCTCTCTGAGCCACTGTTTGTTTTGATTTTTTTTTTTATGCCCTTTATGCACATAAGAGTGTATCTGTATAGGATTTATGGCTTTGGGGATTGCTGTTGTAGCCTGAACACCTAGAACATGGCACAGCAGACCATAAATACTGGTGTGGATAAAGCCCTTGAGCAGCTTCAAGGAGACTCTTGGAGCAGCAGGTTATGTGCTCCCTTAATATCTACCCTGGAAAAATTCACGGTGTAAGGAAAGATGCACRCATTTAATCTCAAATAAGAACAGGGATTTAGTTTAATAATCTACCTGCATGTAGATTAAATATCCTCAGCAGCACCTGATACAGGCTGACTAAAGGTTTGTGTGGGACAATAGCACTAGTCAGAACTGGAAAATGAACCCTTTCTCCTGCCTGTCTTTTCTGCTCCATGGGGGTAAAGTGATGGTAATGAGAGCCAAGTTGTAATTATCCAGTGAGACTGAGTTGCTAAAGAGTTTATCCTGTGKAAGGCACTGCCTGTGTGGGCAGTGATGCTCAGGGTACACCAAGAATCTCCCCACAAGATGTTCTGATGGCATTTGTCTGCCCCATGGACCCCCTGAGCTTCCCAGCTTGGTCACCTCCCTGCTCTGGAAGTTCCTATTGCCTGAAGCAATTCGGGCTAATTTATATAGCAAGCTGTAAATTAAGTATATTCTGAGCTATACCTTCTCCTTTGTGTGGTTTGAAAACAGGTGAGGAATTTTCAGCAGAGTTTTTCCCTTCCCAAGGGGTTTCCATCMGAAGTGGATTGCACTGTGTCCCTGGGAATCATTGAATAAATGTGTTAAAAAGTCCTCTATCATCTTAGCAAGTACCCCCCTGTGGCTTCTGCAGTGCCTTGTTTGAGTTGTACAAGATGTTCAACATTTTCTGTGCCTTATTGGTTTGACCTTTAAATATTATTTAAAATGTGAATGTGATATCATCTGCAACCAGAAGATAAAGGCTTATGAGCAAAAGGACAATATTTTGTTGGACAACTGCTGTATTTAAGAATAGCATAACCTTTGAAGGTCTAGTCAAATTGCAATAAAATTAGTGGATTTTTGCAAGATAGCAATAAAATTGGTGTATTTTTCTAATATAAAAAAGTAAAAGGCTACATTTTATAATGTGAGCTTGGAAGTTTTTCCATGTAATGTGATTTTTTTTGGTTTTTTTTCCTCTATCATTACTCTCATGCTGGATAGGATAAAGGTATGTTTATAACATGATAGCTTAGATGCAGGAGTGTGTAAGAAAAATGTCATGTTCCATCTTTAATGTAARTTCTTGTAGTATATAACTGCACAGTTGTAGGGTGTGTGTGGAGGATTTGCAGTTTCTCAGAGGAGTCTGGGTGAGGAAAACCATGAAGTAAAAAGTGAGAGATTATTTAAAAGCCCAGCTGGGCAACATAATTATATACAACAGTAACTTTTGTAATTTCATAATTCTTTGGTGTTTTAATGCATTTTTCAGATAGTTTAATTGTGGAAAAGGGTTTTGCAGGCTGTGAATGCTCCTTAGTACCGCTGACCTCTGAGAGGAGGCCACGAGTGCAGCTGTTGGGCAAGTTCTGGGGTGTCTGAGATGCTGGGTGGCATCTCAGTGTCCTCCTTTGCTTTGACCATGAAAGGTTCACAGCTGTGATGCTGAAACACCCATCCTCACTGAAAAGTTGCTCATTGTTTTATTGAGGGGGTTGAGAACACACACTTTGGTGCTTTCTGCTGTGCCTCTCCTGAGCACACTTGATTGAAGTGTGGAGTTGTAACAGCCTTTGAGATCACACTGCCCACCTCTGCTGTACCTGTCATTTCCACATGTGGGTCTGCAAGGCCTTTTGTTTGTAAGCCCTGAGCTGTGTTTGGCAAAGGAAGGCTTTGAAAAGCTCAGCTCAAGCAGAGCAGAATGAGCCCGTAGTGTCAGCTGGGACTGGAGATGCATSCCCTGGATGTGGTGCTGCAGTCAGGCTGACTGCCTGCAATTACTGCATCAGGGAGACCACTGAGACTRGAAAGAGATCCTGGGGGCAGCATTTCCCTCTCTGAGCCTGACCTAGGAGCAGAATGACAAAGGTAATATTGTGTGAAATGTGGGCTCTTTTAAATCTGATTGTTTCATTACCCTCCATCAACCTCCACYATTAAAAGAATAAATGAAGTGTAAGCAGTAGTAGAAGGCAATATAAAGGGTACCACTGATCATCAACACTTTTTTTAAAAAGTGGTTTCTGCTTTGCTGCTTCTTCTATTCCACTCCTTTGCTTCTTCTTTTTTGTTATTTCAAAGATTAATTTAAAATGTTTAAAACTGAAATTTATATCTTCTGCAGTCGGTTTTCCATTTTTCAATCTATTTTGTTCAGTTTGCTTAAAGGGCAGCTGGTAGGAATTTACTTTGTTTAACCTTAAGCTTAATCTTTTCCCCTTGGGTGGGATTTGAAAGCCTTCTGTGCTGAAGTCGATAAATGCTTGCCAGTTGCTAAATAGAATAAAATTAATTTCTGTTTATATGAACGTTTTAATTTGAAGAATAGAGGATCTTGTAGTTAATGATGAGGTTGAAATCATTAAATTTATGTTCCAGCCTGAGTAATAAAATGTCACTACMTCCCTTAAACTTTCTCATTATTTTTCATTGTTTTTTCCCCTCCAAAAAATTACCAATGTGCCCAGCTATCATATAAACCTTGGCTGAATATTTTGTTAAAAAACATTTAGAGTACAAAGTTTTGTACTACTCAAAATTAGAAGCATTWAGGAATGTTTCACTTGAATACTGCATTTATTTTCTTATCTGTCCCAGAACTGGGATTGCAGAGAAATTTTTCACATTGCTGAAAAAATTAACAATGAGAGCCCAAATAATTTTGGCCAGAGAATGAATTCCCTCAGGTGGTACAGCTTCAGGAGCTTTTTGCTGCTTTGGACATGCACAGTCATGTGCTTGCTGCTGAGAACAGGACTTGCTATTGCTGCACATGAAGGGATCTGGGAGGTATTAATGAGTCTCAAAGAGACTTGCAGGGGATGTCCATGTCCATCCATAATGGAATGAGCTCTGTGGATGAGGCTCCAATGATGGAAAAGTTCTTCCTTCTGTCAGGATTGTGCCCCCTGAGTGTGTTCTTATCCCTGTTGTGGCCTTCAGTAGCCACTCCCTCATGAGAAATATCATGAGGAAAAATGTACTTCTGTAAATAACAGGGTTTTTTTAGTACTTCAGCCACTCAAGGGATAGCTCTGGAGTATCTCTGTAGCTATTCCKTTGGTGTTCCATAAGAACTTTTTCTCTCTGAATCAAAACTTTTTTGCTGTCTCTGACAACAAAATACTGAGTGACTTCAAAATTATTAGAACTTCATCATYTTTTAGTTGTTCTTGCCCCAGCATTTGCATGCTGCTATGGCAATCTTAAAAAAATCAAAATATCATTATCTCTTAAATGCAGGGAGATCTGGACAAAGGCACTCATCATATGTTCCTGTTTCCAAGAGGGGAACAAAACTGTGTTTTCCCAAACACTTTATCAGCAATTTTTCCTGCTCACAATGCAGCAGGTGGATGTGTCAACCTTTGCTCTTAACAGGGACACGATATAATTTATGTCATYTTGGCAGCCAAATACGTATCAATGCTAAATGCTTAAAATCTGAAGTTAATTGACTTTAACTTGCTTTTAGCTTTTTTTAAAGGAACATGTAAAACATGAAAGTGCTCACTTCTTAGATTGTTTACAGATAAAAAAAGTTTAAAAGTTAATTTCAGCAGTAACTACTGGTTTGTTATTTTACCTGGAGCTAGGAAACATGAAAACAATATCTCCTTTTTATACTTTTCTCTGCTTTCATCAGTGTGTCTRTAACGCTGTCATGAAGAGGCTTGAATTCCAGCATCTTTAAGACATTTAATAATTACTTTTTATGCATGGTTAAAGAAGCAGATTTATATTTCTGATTTGGGATTAAAGATGCCCTCAGATCATGTTGGGGACACATCCCTGCCTGTTTGATCTTTGACTCTTCTGTTGCAATGGAATCAGGACAAAGCTGGAATCTAAACCAATGRWGGGGRAAAGTAGGTTSTCCTTTTTTTCCTCTTTGCATGAGATTGAAATGAAGATATTCCCTGTGAAAGCTGGGAGCTGTCTTAGAGGCCTTAACCACACTGACATCCAAAACTGCCTTGGTGTGTTTTGGCTCTCTCAAACCTCTTCCTCCATCACTGAGTGTGTACCATCTCCCCTTGGTTTGCTTTCCAGATAGAACTTGCTATTTACCCATCCCTAAAYCCTGGCATTACTAAAAGCTGCAAGTTAAACTCTTTCTATGACAAACTTCATGCCCTTTGTTTGGTTACCACTCCTGAGTGTCATATCTTATGACATTTCAGGAAGCTTATGACAGTTTATTTTTCTGGAGGAGTCAGTGAAGATTACACTCTCTTCTTGCTCTTTCACTTATTAAACTTTCCCCSTCCTCATCTGCTTAAAGCTAATACAAACTAACCTTGAAATTAAACTTCAGCCTGTCTCTCCAGGATTTCAGCAGCAGACATAATTTGAAAAATGACYCAAGACTCACAAGAAATGGTCAAAGCAGGACTAAATGATTTCTTAATTACAAAGTCCTTTCACCCCAAAAGGAGASAATATCATTGCTGTCACTTTTGGCCTTATATGAGTTGCTTGGGAGTACTTAGTAACTGTCCTGTAGTTGTTAGTGRTCCTGTGGATGTGAGATGACCACTGCTTTGTTTGAGGCTGAGGTTTTGGTGGCTCTGGTGTTGTGAGTGCGGGCAGGAATGAAGATCCAGCTGAGATGTCTGCCAGAACAGCCCCTTAATTCTGGTTTATTGCTGCTAGTTAGAGTTTAATTATGCTTTTATTTATAAATGGCACAATAAAGACTTAAGTGGATTTGAGATTCCCCAGAGTGTAAGTGGGTGGTAGTCCCTCTCCTCCTCTGTCCCCTCCATCCCATGTGATGTATCTGGGTATGGTTTGTGGGTGTCCAGTGGAGCATTTGTTTGGGTGTGCTGTCTCCTTACAGTATTGGACCTGTCCCTGGAGAACATTATCTCCAGATAAAGACATGACAGCCATCAGTGGGATCAGATKAGCTTGTAAAGGCTTATTTAAAATGGGAATTGGAATTGTGATTATTAATTTATAATKTAATTCCCCATTTACCTACGTGCGTCTCACAGACTCTAAATGAGATTCTAGAAAATACTGATCAATGTTAGACAGGAGCAAATACCTGAAAGTTTTGTCTTCTGAAAAATCACAGTGGGTTCATTTATGAACTRTTCAGGTGATTTAAATATTTTGTCTCAGTTTTGGGCAGGCTATTACACTGGGAGCTGTGCCATATCCTGGCACATGGGCTGTACCCACCCTTTGGAGCAGTAGAGCCTCAGTTTGTGCACAGGCTGGGGCAGAGCCCTGGGACAAGCCTGGTGTCCTCAGGCTGYTTGGGGCACCTTTAATTTACAAAGTGGATAGCTGCTTGAGTGTTCAGTAATGGCCTGGGAGAGATTGTCATCTTTCATTACTGCATTAACCTTTAGAACTGCCAACAGAGGGCCAGCTCGCAGTAATTGAGCACAGGCCATGAAAATGAGTTTGTTACCTGATGGTTGTGCATATGATCAGGTTCCTCACTCATTGGGGTTATTCTGCCAGTGACATTCCTTCCTCACTGAATTTTAGCTGAATTTTTTTAATCACTGTCTCCTTAAGGTACCATCCTGGAGCTGGAAGAGGAGGGATGGGAGGAACATTTCTGTCTCCTTTGAAACTTGTAACCTGCATTTCTGGAATTTGATAGAGCATGAATTCRAGGCAATCCCTATTCTTGTGTTTGGAGGGAAAGAACAAGTGCTTGGGACATTGTGCATTTTGAAATAAAGCCTCTAATTTTGTGTTTCACATGATCTCTAGTTCCTTGCCCATGCTTCAGCCCAACACCCCTTATCTAACAAGCTAGAATTTCTTTTTGTGGTCTAATATTCAGAAGTCCCAAATATTTATCATTTAATGGAAATTGGGCGTGTGTAATGTCCATACTAATGGGATATTTGTGTTGCTTCACTAAACTAGGTTTTAATTAGAAGTTACACTTAAGGTCTGATTAGAAGGCAGAGCCCTTCTAGGGATCAATTCTCAGTCAAATCCAGATGAGGTAAATGTAACTGCAGAGTTTTGTATTTGTTAATCAGTGTGAAAGAACTTGCTCTGTGTGAAAGAAGCCTTACAGAGGTAATTSTGCACCCTGAGCACGTTTCCTGTCTGAAGCACATGTTATTAGAGGCTGTTTTCAAATTGCATAGCAAGCTTTAGACTTCTGCTCTTGAGGGCAGGCCTACCATTTCCAGTTTTATATCCCAGCACTCTCTTCATTTCTGATAAAATATATGTGGGATAGGTTGTTTTACTATAATTTCTCTTGCTTTATAACTTGCTAATTGTAAATCACACCATACTCCACTTGTAAAGAAGCTGTGCATACTCTAAGTGCTGAAAATGATGCTGAGAGTAATTTATTCCAAGGACTAATATCTCCCCAAATCACTTCCAGTCACTTAAGCAGCTGAATAAASCCCAAATGTTATTTTATTCAGCTGGGAACTATTTCCATTATGTCACTTAAAATCGAGGGATTGGAAAATTGCATGCTATGGGGATTTTTGGGKTTTTTTTCCTGAAAAGCTRCTATTTGTTTATTTATTGTGGTGCTGATAGATGGGCCAGGACACTTAAGGGATAATCAGGCAATTTCCAAAGTACTTATCAAGTGAATTAGAGGCAAGTTGGWATTGCAGCAGGATGAATTCATTCCTATTAAACTAAATTGTCCTAAAATAACGAGGTAAAGAGAATACAACTTTTGTCCAGCCTGTGGTGAAGTTTTTTTTTCCTCATTCAGGTAGAGAGATTAATGACTTGTCTACATAGGCAAATGTCCCAAAACAACTCTTTTGGACTGTTTTTCTCAGTAGTTGTATTGGCACATATTTCTTACACAGGCAGTCATCCTCTAGGAAAAAAAGATGGGGTTTTTTAATGGTGAGGTGTTGTTAATCTGTCTTTGATTTCATGGAGTTTTATTCTAAAATATTTCTTCATATTGACTATCACGTACTAGAAAGCTTGAGGAGTCTAAGGACACTCATGGTTTATGTCCAATTTTACAGAATCTGAGGCAGGAAGGATCCACAACATCACTGAGCCTGCTGGAGCATGTGTGAGAGTCCTTTACATGTCAGTGTTATCCTTGTAATTTATTGGTTTCTTTTGTAGCTAACACTGTTTTGTTTTTGAAGATGAATCTTCTACAGCAGTACTCAGCTTTTGTAAATTCAAATTATGGAAAAATTGCAATGCAGTTACATTTCATTGTTCTAACAACCTAAATGTGCTTGCCCTCATTCCTCCCCCAGTGTCCCACAGCTCAGTTTTCCTAATGGAGAAGCAGTGATGAGGTGGAGAAACACAACTGCTCACTTACTGCTTTTTTTTTTTTTTTTTTTTGATGAGGTACTTGATTGCAAATTTGCATAACAAGCAATTTAATTTGTCATTGTAATCCCTGCCAGTTTTGATGACCATCTTTGTAAATGTAAAATTGCATTTGCAGTTCCAGGAGAACTGGAATGATGCGAGTTTGTACAGTATGGAAATAATGTCCTTCAGACTTCAGAATCACTTAAGATGGTTTGAGGTTGACCAGTTTAAACTTGTCTGGTTACTTTACAAGGTGTGATTAACCTGGATCCCACCTGGTAGAAGTTTTGGAGAAATTTTGGTGCATATACAGCAGCTTCTTATATTCTCAATTTTCCTGTTGCTTAATTCAACTCCTGTGGCTTCCAGGTAAATGTATTTCTTTCCTTATTCCCTATGCTTATCTTTTATGAGCTCTCCTCTCCCACACTTGTTTCCACAAGAGATTTCTGACAGTTGCAAACAGTTTGAGGGCCAAATGCAGTTTGTAAACAGGTTTTTCTATCTTCAGCTCTGTCAATACATGCTACACGGCCTATAAATGTACATATTGTTAATGAAAGTTCAGCATCTTCCAGATGCTTTATGCTAAAGCAGCCATCCTGCTTCTGATTAATCACTTCATTAGATAGCTGATGTTTCCAATGCTTTTGATGACAATTCTGGCTTTCAGATCAATATTGCATTTTCCAATTTCTTCTGGGATTGGGGCTGCTACAAGTGACAGGATGTGTGTGCTGGTGCTGAGCATGTTATTAATGTGCATTGGTGCATGGGAAGGGCTGCTCACATCAGGTGCTTSACATGCAGTGCTGATATCTTGCTGTAATAAGTGTTTACTGATGGACTGGTTGTGTGAAAGATGAAATATGTGATCAGTTAAAGCTGATTGTGAGGAGTTTGACTCTCCTTGCTGTTGGTTTTACTGTGTCTTGGTTTACTCCAAGGCTTATTGGCTGAAACCTTTTTTCTRTGATGGCATTTCTGGAAACATAACCAGAAGTGGTGCTGAAAGAACAAAGGTGTAACATAGAGCTCATGGAAGGGAAGTTACCAGCTGTCACTGGTGTTTACAGTTTTGGTGTGACTTACTTGAGGCAGAGGATAAGAAGTATTAAGTTCTAATGTGAAATAAATCTTAAAATAGAAACCCTTATCTTAATCAGGCATCATTAGGGGTTTGTCTGCATTTCCCACACATTGAAATGTGAATTAAAGGAAATTTTAATCCTAGTGCTACCACTTTCCTCTTGTGCAGCTGTTTGGGGTAGGGATTGACTATTTAAATGAAAAAGATAAACCAGGCATTCAGCAAGGTCTCTGTTGTTCCAGGGTCTGACATGGTCATGGAGAGGTCCTTAAAGCACTGTGGCCACTCGCTAGTAGGATCTCTCAGCTTAGGGCACAACTCTGGTTTGTGTCTCCTTGTTGGAAAAGGAATGTGCCTGGAAAAGTCCAAATGGGATAATGAACATCTGGAAAACTAATTGTGTTGAATTCMATAAGTATCACATTTTAACTACTGCCAGATCCTGGTGCACTAAATACTTTCTCCTGTGCATGAATGCAACAAATAAATAGGATTTGTTTTGGGCAAACACTTTTCATCCTTTTTTTGTAAAGGAGACAGAGTAATTTTTTTAGCACTGAAATAATACAAACTTTATTAATGACTAAATAATCAAACTACTTTCCTTATGGCATTTGTTATCCAGAAATTGCCTGTGGTTTAGGAGCTGTGGGAGCTGTTTTGAATGGTGATGCTGTGTGCTGCTACTCTTTTACCCATCACAAATTTCTGCAGAAAAGGGCACTCCGTCATCATTATGAAAATCTTTCAATTAATCATAGTGACTTGTGAATTTTAGGACAAGTAGGATTGCTCATTCTTTACAAGTCACACTGCTAGGATGGCATTCACCTCAGTTACTTTCAGGTGGTATAATTAGTTTAAGGTAGTTGCCTGGGCTACCTCTGTGTTTAAGACAGAAAATCAGACGTTTTGAAAAGCAGATTTGGTCATCCTAATTAATCAATCTGCTGAACAAAAAGTCATCTGGTGTCCATCAGTCTCCACTGAATGCAGAGGGTGCCTTGATAATTAGCTTTGACTGTACCCCTTACCTGGTATGATCAATGTGTCCTCCTTTTCAGAGTCTGAAATCTGTATTTTAGTGAATTTTATAATTGTCTRCCTTCAATGAAGGAATTCAGGATTCTAGTTTAACTGAGATGGTGACACGCCTTCCTATGATTTTGAACTTGAATGCCACTTTGCCCATCAGCCTCACAAAACTTCTGAGCTGTGATGTATCAAACAATGGCAACAAAAAAAAATGTTACTCAGGTGAAAATAGAACTTTCTGTAAATATTGCTGCTCAAGAAATTTTTTTGCAAGTATTCACAAAAATTCAGGATTTTGGAGCCAATTTTTGGCTTAGTGACTTTGTGTGTATTTGATCTGTTTAGTATGGTTAATACTCACTTTGCTGTAGTATGGCATTACAGCCATACATGATTTATGATAGGAAAATGGCCTTGGAGGAATAGGTAGGAGAGCTTAAAAAGATAAAGAAACACTGAGAAAAGAGAAGGAAAATGTGTGGAAAGCAGTAGGGATGCAATGGAGCTTTAGAAGTAGATAATATATGTTCACTTATCTCGACATCTCAGTGAGAATGGATTTTAGTTATAGTCTAGACAAACAAAACCTGGAAGGAATGCTKCAAGTTGGATGGATGAGAAAACATCAGTTGTGTGCACCTATTTTGCTCTAACAATAACATGGTAAGGAAAAATTTCAAAACCTCGAAATATTGTAGGGTAGAGTTGTTTCAGCATCACATTAAAATTCAGAGTATGACAGATATTGAAAACACCTGGATTTCATGGATAGTTGTGTGCAAGGATGCCTAAATTAGGAAATGTTGTTTACTGGTGTCTGAAGGCAAAAGGAATGAGTGCATGACTTTATACTTGCTGATCTGTGCCTTTCTGCAAATATTACATGAAGTCATACTTGACTGTCACTGCCAGCAGCAGCTGAGTTACTCCAAGTGCATGTTTCTGTAACTTCGTTTTTATAGTGTTGGGTGGTTATGCATCCTCTCTCCCTTGAAATACTATGAAAAAATCTATGGCTGACTCCAGATTCAGGAAGTTGCTAAATTACAAGTGTCCTCTGTGGTGGAGTAATGGCTTGGTGGTGCCTTTCCCATTGATTCTGCCTTTGTTCCTGCTTTGGCTCTTGCCTTTGCATTTGTTACATCTGCCAGCCAGTGATCTGGTGTAGAGCACTAGAAGAAGCCAAAGAAGCAGTGACTGGGCTTCTAGATGCCAATTTTGTACTGATCCTTTGGCTTTTTAAGGCTCATTACAGACTCTGGATAACTAGGTGCAGTGGTTCTGTAGGAAAYAGCATAACTGGAGGCTAATAATTTACTGAAGCTTTGTAACTAAATGCAAATAGCAGTTGAATAATTCCTGTGTCGCAGCTGAGCCTGCCCAGTCAGTTCCTTTCTTGTTTTGTAGAGGAACCAGAGCAAATTTCCCAGTTGCACTCTGTCAATTAAAACCCTTATTCCACAAGTTTTACCATTCTTCCTGCACACTCAAATTTGCAGCTTCAGAATTATTGCAATAAAAATTGTGCTCTTTGTTCACTGGGAGCTGGCATGTGCAGCATTTGCAGCCATGCATGTCTCTGAACTTTCATCTTTAAGCACAACTGGGAGTATCCTGTAAATGTGCATTGAGTTCCTGGTTGCATTTTGACTGAAGCAGAAGCCAAGGTGWATGCTTTTGTCCACTCAGAATAAACAACAATATTCTGCTGGGTCTCAAAGGTACAATATAAGCAAAAACAATACTTAAACTGGTGATCAAAGTATCCAAAACAAGGTACCCACCAAAGTGTACAGAGAAAGCAATCAAGGAAGAGCAAAATAATTTTTTAAAATTTGGAATATCTAATGTCAATCTAAATTTTTATTTTTTTAGTACAAGTCTTCCCGTGTTAATGTTTGCATATAGGTGTGTAAATAGGAGGGGGGCTAAGTTATGGGGGAGAGAATGTGGGACTTTGAGTACTTTTAAAAGTGGTTTTATCAGACCAATAATCTCAACCAAAAGGTTGGGAATTTACCTGCAGATCTGATAAAAAGTTTTCTGATTCACTTGATAGATTTAGCCAGTCTCTGTGCACTTATTTGCTCCTCTGAAAGAAAAAAAGGTAAGGTTTAATGTCCTAATCCTCAGACTGAATAATAATAATTTTTTTTATTGCTGCTGACCTTATTGACAGGAAAGAAGCCTTATTTACAAGACACATGCCCAGTAATAAATTTTGGAAAATAAAAATTCATCAGGAAATGGACAGCCTCTAAATTCAGATKAATTYGAAATATCAGTTCTTCRGRAG
>CADDXX010000572.1:231364-242037 GCA_902810485.1 Alauda arvensis
TTTTYTYWYAKATGTGTTCAAGTCTATATGAATCAAATCTCTACAATAGCTTTGCTGCCAGCTATTTCTTTTCTATAATCTGATAAATAACTGGCCAGCAAGTTGTGGTCTCTGTCACCAATTAACCTTAAATTCTTTGCCAATCATTTCATGCTGCCTATTTATGAAATAGCTCAGTGGCTTATTGATTTTCATAATGACTGCAGTTAAGAAGAAAAGTCCACATATTTGTGAAGTATCTAAATACCAAACAATRCATTAGTTGCCCTGAAACCACTGTGTTCTTTTTCACTCAATACCAGTGCCTTGTTTGTTCCAGAAAATAAAGGTGTTGTTTTCCACTGTCTGACAAAAATGCACCCCAGAATRCAAGAGGACTCTGTGTTTGTGATCTAGAATATCTTGGATTTTCTTCACAATCCATCCTTTTTTTTTCTCTTTTGTTTTGAAGTAGAAGTATTGTGGTGTGGGTCAAGAGACTATTCATTTCAAATCAGGRCTAGTTGTGTGCTACAGAACTATCAGGCAGAGTATGAATAACTTGTTTGAATCAAGGTTTTTTCCCATCTTYCTTGCAACAATCGTTCCCTCTGCAAACACGACTCACGGTAACAAAGGATTTGTGAAACCACCTAAATGATCTCTGTAAAATCTGTATCTCAATCAGAAGGGGAGGTTGTCCTCTGGTAATTTATACAAATGATACACTATCATTTGATTACTCATTTATTTAATATGCTTTTCTGATCTGCCAGCGCTGATCAGATATTCATGCGGTGGCAGCGGTCTTGTGATAATGAATTCATTCTCATGCCCGTGAAGCAGTAATCACAGGGACCTGTCTTTTAATAATTGCTAATTAATATGAGTACATATCCAGTCTTTGCTTTCATCAGGATCATTGTGTGACACTTGGCATAGAAGAAAATATCGTGTGGAATAAATTGAGTTTCTTCATYTCGACGTGACTCAGGACTAGGAAAGGCCTGAGTAGATGTTGACGTAAATGCAAACCAAACTGTTACCARCAAATTCTCTATTTAATATCCAGTGAGTTGTCCTCATTTGTTGATTTCTYTACGATGTTGTAYTTAYGGTACATTTAGCTTTGCAATCTTAGCTGTGCAAGAAAAGAGGAGSAGGAAGAGGAAAGGAGAAAGAGTCTGCTCCTTTCTGGGAAGGTTATTCCATGTGACCATGACWCCTGGAAAGTACAGGTGTGAAGGAACTCATTTGGTAGCAATAAATGGAGTTACTCTGTCCTTGAGTCAAAGTATAAACACCAGCAATGTTTATACTCTGAGATGTTTTGGAAATGCATAGAAGTCCTTTCTRTTTTTGGTACATTTGTATAGAAGTGGAGAATTTTTTTGGCTGTATATTGTTCTGTGGGCATTTTTCTCATGTGTATTGTAGACACATAATGGCAAAGTCATTGCTATTCCTAAATGTGCTTCAGCTATCAAACTGTTGTGGAGGTGCAATGATGAGCCAGAAACAAAGACTCAAGGTCATAATTTACTGTCTCTAATGCTGTTGAATTAATCTTTTACCATCTTTAATCCTCAACTGCAAATGCTGTGACTCTTCACAGCTACACTGGAGGGCTTCTGCTGGCAACACTTGAGGTTCTAATACCTTTGTGCTTTGTAGGGGAACAGAAAAACCATAACTCATAGACAGCAACTCTCACTTCTGGACTTCCCATAGCCAGTAAAAATCTGGAGGCTCTGTCAGTGGGGCAGCAGTAGGACTTGGAGTGTTTGTTCCCTTCCATACCCTTCCATACCACATGACTCTGCAGCTGATGGTGGTCATTTGCAGGAGCACTCATTCTGCAGCAGACGTGGTTTAATTAGCAACCAAGTCTTCAGAGTTGTCATCTTCATTAAGCGTTAGCTCTTAGTAAAGTATGCTTTGTACAAGAGAGGTGCTGGGAGCTGTGCTGGTACTCAAATACTTCAGCAAAGGAGATCCCTCTTCCATTGCTCCTTTTGCTGTCAAGTAAGCACAAGGCTTTTGGGTTTTCTTCATGAGACATTTTTGCTGTATAAACCTTGTTCCCATTAGGAATATTTACGGTGGATAGATCCCAAATGAAAATATTCCAGGAAAATCTCCTGAGAGCAGCTTCTGCATGAGCCTCTGGTGTGCCATTAAAAAGCAGTAGAATCATGGAATGGTTTGGGTTGGAAGGGACCTTTAAGTTCATCCAGTTCCAACACCCTGCCATGGGCAGGGACACYTTCCACCAGACCAGGTTGCTCAGAGTTCCATCCAACCTGGCCTTGGACACTTCCAGGGATGGGGCAGGCACAGCTTCTCTGGGCAACCTGTGCCAGGGCCTCAGCACCCTCACAGGGAAGGTTTTCTTCCCAATACCTAGTCTCTACCTAYTCCCTTTAAGTTTGAAGCCATTCCCCCTTGTCCTGTGACTCCAAGCTCTTGTAGAAACTCCCCCTTCATCTTTCTTTGTGGACTCCCTGCAGGTATTGGATGCCTGCAGTTAGGTCACCCCAGGGCCTTCCCTTTAAACATCCTCTATGGAGCTTCCCAGAACAGACTTTTCCATGAAGATGCTACAGATATTCCTGCTCTGTTCCAATAACCCATCCTCACATGCCYTGGTTCTCTCATTTTACACAGAACRAATTGCARTGTCTTTACAAGTCCCTTCGGTGCRCACCGTTGTTAAACTTGGGCATTTTTCTGTAGTGTGCATTATCAGGCATAAACAAACATKGCAACAATTTGCCAGACAATCACAAAATGATTCTGCACTGTGCAATGTTCTAAACTTCGAGATGGAAATTAATTTGCATACATCCCTGGTGCATTATAAAGGATTAGCTAAAGCTATTTCTGTGTAATGTAATTCTTTTAGCTCATTTTCGTGCAGGGGCAAATCCAGGCTTGAATAAATTGCTCCCTGCAAATAACTTGCTCAAGTCCTAGTTGTGGGAACAACTCTTAAAGAATGTGCAAAAGAAAACTAATTTTCATATAGCACCCAGAATTCTATCTAAGGATTTCCTCTATTTGCTTTGCACATCTTAAGTCCCTTAAAATATTTGTTTATGCTAAAACTGGGTTTTCACACTTTCTCTTCTCAGAAATAAACTGGAAGAAAAAGTCTGAACCAGGTGTTTAGAGCTGTGTTTAAACCATTTGATGGTTTCTTGTCTTAGAAATGTCTCTGTTTGGCATGTACAGGCTTAGTTATCAGTAAATGGCTTCTTTTAAAATAATCTCCAGCTGAGAAGAGTGTGTGTTACCAACACTGTGTATTTTTAGGAGCCAAGTGCTCTTTCCTACTCTGATTAATTAAATGGTACRTGGTAGATCAATAATCTTCACAGTTTTATCAGGCTTCAGGAGGTATTGAGGACAGAAGGCTGATATCCTTTGCCCTAAAGTACTAATCAGTGWTTGGTGTATAACTTTATTTGTTTTACCTCTTGAATGTGCAGTGTGCATMTTTTGGGCAAAATTAAAGGAAACATGTCTCTTATAACCCTATTTTGAGATRCCCATGCATCAATAAATGCTACAGAAATTTCAGAACAAACATCTTCTCTTTCCCTTTGCCTTGGCTCTGTTCTGGCCAGCTCCCCTGCMCCTGTGACATGCACGTGGCTGGTTGGGAACCACCCCACAAACCCCAAAGCATCTCAGCAAAGCAGCCAGGCAAGGCTGTAGCCTGTCATTGCACAGGCTGGGAAAAAGAAAAAGATTAGAAAAAAAAAAAACACTGGGGCTCACAGAGGTTATAGAGGACAGCCAAAAACATCCTCCAGCTGTATCCAGGGAATTACTGCTGTTTTCTGAAGGGCTGCCAAGTGAGGGGGAAGGCATTTTGGAGGAGTTGTTTTCACTGTGTACTTGTGAAATGCCACTTAATAGCCAGAGTTGATTTAGGCTCTATTGCATTCCTACTCTTTCAACCATTTGGTTTTATGGTACTTGTAGATCCCTATTTTTGATATATTYTCCTATATGTAAGAAATATATGCAAAAATGAATTCTGTCTCCATGTGTTCATATACCAGAAGTTATATTTTGTAGTAACATTACCTGCTTTTTATGACAACCATAATGAAGGAGATAGTCATGTATGTTAATGGTGGCTCTGTTTATTTTCCTTGGTAGTGATGAATTGTGTTTTGTTTTGGGTTTTAATGTGTCAGTGTTTTAAAGTMATTTAATCTATTTAATATGGAGATATAAAGTGCCATTTTGGAACCAGCAGAGTTCTCTCTTTTACTTCACATTTTCCCACTGGGAAAGGAAGTTTATCAAGCCTTACTTTTCCAAATAAAGGGGACGGATCTAATTAAAAGTACTTTAAATAATCGCAATGAAATTGCTTTTCTGATTCTTATATGAAAGTGAATCTCTTCTGTTTGAGCKGAGATGAATGTCATGATTTCCATCTCCAAACAGTGATATATTGCATCAGTGRAGCCAAATCTCAGAGTACTGTCAGCATTTCCCAGTGATGCCCTGATTCTGCACTTTGGTCTGCATCTTCTCCGTGTAGTAACATCCACATGAGGAAATCTCTGCTCACTGTAGGGCTGCTCTCCTGCATCCTGGGGTTCCCAATGGCACTGGGGCTCTGGCTTTACTGGTTCCAGCTTGTTCTGTGACACTCAGCATGACTGGAAACAGGTTAGAAACTTCCAAGTGACTTCTTGGTCAACAGACTAAGAGCTTTAAATGGGATTGGAGCTTTGGAGTAGTGGCTTTAGCTGGCAGATCTGGAATTGAGCTTTCCCAAAAATGCACTGCCTTGGGAAGAAGGCAAAGGACACAACATGAGTGCAGRGCATCAGAGTGTTTGGGGGTAAATGGTTTACTCATTCAAGTTCTCCTTTCCTGGGGCAGCTGTGCTGTGCTCTAGAGAGGGCTTTTTTTTTATATATAACTGGCTGACATTTTTCTTCAATAAATTGGGAWTCAGACTCTGTGAACTTGCAGTCTGCATGGCTTGTGAGGCTGAGAACACACTGTAATAGACTGTGTCTCAGGAGGAACAAGTCCTAGGGAAAAACCCCAAGCTCTGTAATCTGTGCCACGTGTGGTTTGTGCTAGGCTGAGATGCTTCTGCTTCTGCTGCTGTGCAGGGTTTGCTGAGCTCTGAGCTATGCCTCATCACATTCCTGTGACATTCAAATCACCTTTGTAATCACCTGCTGCTTTCCCAATAAGCTGACCAAAATAAATGTCATTTATTCCATTGTGTGCCTCTGTTGTGCCCCAAACAGAATACTTCTTTTCTTCCCTAAACATTTTTTCCTTTATCATCCATAGGCAGGGATTGATACAGTGGGTTTTTCTAATTTACTTTTCCCCCTTTTTATCTTTACCCAAAATATTTTCGCATTTGACTTTCACAAGGTGCCTTAGCCCAGTTTTTAAATATATTTATATTTGGCTGTGACCCTCTCCCTGCTTCTCCTTCAGACTAATGTGGGACATCATCTCTGAGCCAGGTGATAATCATGCAGTGACTCACAGTGATAACTGATTTTTTAGGGGAAGGTTCACCTGCTGGCAGCAAGCAATCCCTTTCATCTCACTGCCCYTCTTCTTTCATAATTCCCTTGTCTCAGCCTGGAAAGGTGAGAAGCTGTCCAACGTATGTGAATGCAAGGGTTGTAGTTCTTTCTTCAACTTGCTCTTTCATATCCAGGGGTTTTTTCAGAGCTTTATTTTAAAATTTGTGTTGAAGGCAATACAAATTTATTAACTTCATGTTAAACTGTACAATGACTCTTCAGAAAACAGCACATGACCCAGCTGGTCTATAATTCCAAAATTCATGGTCTTTCTCAGGATCAAATGTGATATAACGAGCCAGGACTGATAAAATAATTGGATTTAAGGAGTACTTGTCTAGGAGCTGGGAAAAGAAATGTCTGGTGTGTAGTTGAAATATTTATCCTTTCTCATTAAAATGRAGCTGAGAGTTAGCATTGGGTACAGTTGGTTTTCAGTTGTAACCACTATATATATATAWWAAAAGATATTTTGTACAAAACAAATTGATCTAGAAGTCATATCTGCCAAAAAGCTGGATATCAAAAGTAGAATTTCTTCTGATTTCRCTTGCTGCTTTAGAACTTTATCATGGAAATCTTTCAGTGGTGTGTATTTCCCATCTGCCTGTTGTCCCTTTGAAGGGGACATAAGGTTTCTTACTGTGTTTTTAATGGAGTATGCATCCATACATCCTTCAGAACAAGGAACTGTAGCCTAAGCCATAGTTTGATTGATGAACTGCAGGARTCATCTCTGCACATGTTACTTGCACAGAGAAATCAGGTGCTGTGATGCTGATAGGTCCAGACCTCAAGGCATTTGAAATTGCAGATGGAATAAGCAAACGAAAATGGATCTTTGGGGCTCTGTTTTATGGAATAAGCATGGAGCATCTATGAAAATCAGTCCTGAGACTCATCATTCTTTTGTACTCCCACTTTATGTATATTTTTAGTGGTAAMTTTGAATTCTTTATTCTTTTTGATTTGACACAATTTTAAGATTACTTAAACAGTTCCTGCTTTAACTTTTAAACTCATTATTTTTAGCTGCATATTGGCATTTTTTTTGTTTGGAGAAATGTGTTCTTGAATGGCTGCCAATAAAACGTTTCTYCTAGATGCCATTCTTGTCATCAGTTATTGTTCCCTCATCACCCTGGACAGAAAAATAACTGTAGTTATCCCATCACCATTTGTACAGGGGTTCTGACCTGCTAATAGGATGTCTTTCTTTCAAAAAATATTCTTAATGTAGCTGATGTATTACTTTCTGGGATTTTACAGGGTGATTTTCCCCTCAGATTTTTTTTCCCCTCAGATGCTGTATATCCCTAGGGAGCYTGTGACCTGCCTTATTTTAGTGGAGCTTCACTTTTTCCCTCTGTTCTATTGATTTAGTAATTTCAACACTTTCTTTACTTTCTGCCTGCTTGGAGGGYTGGGGAAAGAGAGAAGRRAATGTGCTGTGCTCAGTCAGTCTATTCCTTGGCATTAAAGATGTCTCTGGTAGTGCCTTTTGTGCTTCCCTGTGTCCAAGTTAGTTTAGGTAATGTGTGCTGCTTCTGGTGTGATTCAAGTGTGTCTTTTCTGGTTTCTTTAGTTTCCAGTCTACAGCTGAATAAACCAACAACATCAGTKGAAACCTATGTAATATGAAAAAACAGACAAACAACCCTCCAAAAACCACAAAAAAAAACCCTGGTAATCTCTCTTTCTTTAAACTTTTACTGTTCACCAGTTTCACAAATTACTCTGGCCATCAATTAATCTAAATGCCTCCCATTAAAACTAATTTAATTTAAAGCTCATGGATTTCCTTATTCTTTACTCCTTGTTATGATTCACAGCCTGCCTGTCTTCTCATGGAGCCATATCCATATAGGAAGGCAGTGGCAAAAGGCCRTGTGGAGGCTTCAATTCTTTTTGGACAAGACTTGTTATTCCTCACAATCTCACTTTGTATTTTCTTTCATCTATAAGATTCCCTGTTGGTCAGTTTGTCTTCTGTTAGTAACTTTTTCTTTCTATCCAAAATATTTCGAAGAATGAGCAAGATGAAGGGATTGAAAGCATTTCTGATTACTGGTAAGGGAAAAAGGTTTCTTTTTTTTATTAGCAGAATCTGTATCTGCATGTGAAAAAAATCAAGGTATTGACAGCAGAGACAGCAAAAGGGTATGAGTAGAAGCCCCATCACAGAAATGTTAAAGTGATAATATCAGAGCAAATGGAAATGTTACACTTGCATARTTCTCAAGAATGCTGTATTTTGAAACCATATACTTGGGTAAAGGGAAGGTCAGGTTTACATTACATGCAATTTTCTTGGAGAATGAAACAGCTGAGTGGATTTCCTCCCTCATTCAGGGTCCTGAATGTCACAAGACTGAGCCAAATACTGTGTTTGATACAGACTTTGGTCTGTATCTGTTTGATACAGATTTGGGCAGGGACTTTTCTCTTTGCACCTATTCATTGCTGTAGCTGGCAAGGAGGTGTTCACCCATAAGTTCTTTCTTTTTATAGAATAAAATATTACTCCTATGTGCCTGATACACAAAATAAATCATTCTAATAATGCACAGTCCCTCCARTTGTTTGCTGACCATGCAGGAATGCAGGCAGCCAAAGACTAATAGATGAATTTGGTCAGTGCTCTAGCTGATAAAAAGTACCTTGGCACAGATGATTCCCCCTGATCCCCATTTCCCACTCTTTATTCTTAGCATGGCTCCATGCTACAGATGTGCTGTCCTGAGCAGTGGGACTGCCCTGTCATTACAGGCTCTGTTTTCCTTCTAAGGAAAGGACATTTAKTCACTGAACTTGACCTAAAATGAAGAAATACAGTGCTAGTGCACAAGCAGTGAAGAGATCAAGCTTGCATTGCCTAGAGGGCAGATTCTAACTGAAGTGGGGTTGGTTGTTTAGATACAAAGGCAAGCCCAAGCTTTGGTGCAAGAAGGATGCAAGTCCTGATCTATTTTGTGCCAGCTCTTCATATTTGGGGTGGTTACTGACGTGGCTGTGAGTCACTGAAGGTGATGTGCATCATAATTTTATTCATTCTAATTTTTCCTGTGTGCAGACTTTTCCCCACTGGGAAGGGCTGGATCCACCTTGCAGGAGCAGCTGAAGTAGGGCCCTGGCTCAACACTGCTGGCCATGTCCAATATGTCTTGTTTGGGAAGTTCTGTTACAGCAAAAAACAAGATATGCAAGGTACAGCTTTTGTCCATGTGACTGGAATAGCTTGTTGAAGACCTTGGCTATCAAAAAACATGTGAGAACTTWGGCTAAGAAGGGGAACCATTGATTAACACTCCTAAATGAGTTGGAAGAAGTAAAGGTTCCCTCTTTATTGGCAGAACTGGAGTAGAGGGGATGAACATGTCATCTCAGGCACTGCTATAGCTAAGCATATACTTAACAGCAGCTCATGCTGGTACTTCTCATCTCTTCCTAGAGTGCAATCTTTGAATTAGGGGTTCAATTGTTCCTTTAGAGTTTTCTGAACCCTTTAGGTGTGACAACAACATACATGGCAGAAATTGCAATCCAGTGTATTTCCAGCTAAGCTGTTTTCCCATGACATTAGGTGAATCAGATGCTAAATTTTCACCTGGTTCTCTGATGCTTTAAAGAGGTATCTTTTATTTARTGCCTCCCAATGAAACATTCTCTGTGGCATCATCTTTGTGGGTCAGAAGAAGCCAAAGTCCAAGGCTTTTAAGCTTCTTTTGTGAAAAGAAGATTCAAAGAAGCRAGAATGATGGCAATAAAATAAAACCATTGTGAAAGTGACAAATTGCCTGGATCAGTCCTTAAGATGGAGCAATATGAGTGCCTAACATTTGAACATGCTTTTCTTCTTCCTGGTCTGCTGACAATACTAGCTTTTTTCTTCATGTAGATACGTGCCTTTTTTTTTTTCCTTTAAAGAAAAAAATAAATTTCTGCTGATCCAAGTTTCAGCTCTGTCCCTGTCAGTCCCATGAGACCATAGAAATGAGCACACTGACTCTGTAACAGGGCATGTGCAATATCCTTAATTTCTTACCAACCCAGCAATCACACTTTTGAAATAGAACATCTGCATCTGATGCTGTTTGCATGTAGTGAAGATGGGTCCAATTTGTAAGACTATTTCCACTGTGGTTGTACAGTTAAATTTTTCTGATAGATGTTTCAATGGAAACCCTCCTGCTCTTGGTATTCAGAGTTGCCCCCACTGATTTTAATGATCTCATATTAATCTTAATTGATCTTTAAGCAAACCTAATATCAAAAAAATTTTTTTTTAAACAAGGAAAAATGATCTTATGCCTTGATAGCAAGAATCAAAGTGAATTTGATATGCAAGAATCTGTGCTGACTCTGGATTCCTGAGACTTTATCTTTAAATATTGAAGATACAGTCTCAAATTAGTGGAGATTAGTTACCAGGAACTCCTGACTGAAGTGTATTTGGAAAGCATAAGCACTTATTTGTTCCTGAAAATTTGGTCCTCTCAGTCTCTCATTTTGCAATTGATTTTTTGTCATATTTTTTCTTGTTTTCTGGTATTTTAGGGATACTTTAAAAAAACCTGTTTAACTTTAAAAAAAAAAATTAAGGGCAGCTTATTTTACTCCTTTTTTTGTTTGAAATAATTAATTTTCAGACCAAGAGGTTTACACAGCCTTTCTATCACACCTTGTCTCATCCCCAAACTGATTTTTGCTTTTTCTTTGAAAATCTCAAGTCTTGAGGGAAAAAAAAATATTAGATGAGCCTGAGGCATAGAGTAAAACAGAAAGCAAACTTCTGAAGCCCAAACACAAGGAGGATCAGGATCAGAATCAAATGTTGTTTCATGATGAAAGGTTGTTAAAGTTSCTGGAGGGCTCTCAAGGCACAATGTACTTCTGTCAGTATTTRTGTAGTTCTGGACAAGTTACAAACATGGCATTAAATGACTTAAATTGTTCATTTCATCCATCACTGACACAAAAACCCTCCCATGTTTGTAGGCTTCTGGGAAACAAGCCCCCCAAAYCCACTTCATCAGCTGAGCTTTTCCTTTCAAATCAAGCAGGTACTACAAAGGAGTGCTTGAAGCTTTTTAGTCTTTATTTTSAGTYYKG